>JAUYWG010023299.1:3105-25675 GCA_034779775.1 Enteromius afrohamiltoni
ACTGTAGTTCAAAATAACAGATAAATGTTTCGTAACATTACAAATGGATTCTATTCTATTCTATTCTATTCTATTCTTTGTCATACCATTTTTATTTCTAAGTCCTAAAAACATTTCCAGCTTTAAAAGAAAAAAAAAATCTTATTTTTTTATCTATCTGACCTCAGACTTTTGGCCCCATTGAACATAACATGCAGTAAAAGTGTATATACACAATTAATTTAACGCCAGAGTATATAGGAGTACACTGGTGATACTGGGGAAAATGGTGATTTAATTTGTTGAGAATAACAAGTGATCTTGCAAAACCCACAGGACATAAAATTAATGCGCTTGGAAATTATCATATTTCTCATTACACTGTCACCCGCCAAGCTTGTGCAGCTACCTGGTCCAGAAAAAAAGACTGCTGGAATATGAGAAAGGAAGCTGTTAAATTGGAATGGATTATTGTATATTATTGTCATCTTTTCTCCCTACATCCCTTGCAATAACCACTGCCTTTTGCCATCATCATCTACTCAACTGAAAATGTATGTTGTAATAAACTTCTAAGCAAACAAGTTCCTCTGAAAAGTCTAGTGTGTGTGTGTGTGTGTGTGTGTGTGTGTGTGCACTCACCTGAGCTTATGAATGAGTCCCACTGACTTCATTGTGTGTGTAAGTTGAGGGATACATAAGAAGCTTTTGAATAGAATATTTAATTTCTCTACACAAAACTTCAGACTTCTTATAACGCGATTCCAATCTAAGACTTTTAATAGGATCTTTGTCAGCCAGGTTATTTGCCTTCATGGTCCGTGGCGTGATAGTAAATGCCAATCCACTCATTCAAAGTTAGAAAATCATTACCGTCTTTTGTTACTGGATGTTCTAGCAAGCCACAATAAAGCCAGTCTCGTGTTAGCAGTGTCAAAACTATTCTCCAAAGATAATGTGAAAAATGGCTTCAAAAGAGCCACTCAGAGAGATAATATGATAATTTGATTTCCTTGATAAGCACCATGGAAAAAGCCTCGCTCCGGCCTTTTCTCTTTTTTTTTAAGAAGCAAAATCCATTACCTCTTCTTAATTCACCCTGGCATAAATTAAGTATTCTCACTGGCTATTAGCCTATCCATTAATACAGCCAGGGTCAAGACAATTGAAACCTAAAGTCAAGAAATATGGAGAAGTATTTCTCCGAACCGTTTCGTCTAATGGCTGCCGAGCGAGAGTCCAGGATCTTTTGCCATTAATTGTGAAATTATCTTTCTTTCCTTTTACTTCTTATAAACAGGCAGGAGGAGATAAGAGGCACAGGGGCCGATAATCCTGTTGCGCGAAATGAATTTCCGTTCCACTTGTTTCTTTATGTTTCAGGCAATTTCTGCTGGGCGATAGATTGTTTCTGGAGATATGGGCTGTGAGAGTGGAGATGGGGAAATTTCTGAAGGCAAGTGTAAAATTAGTTTGGTACCAAAACTGCATCAAACTCGGAATAATTATAGAGTAGTGGGGCCACGGTTACATTTAAACTATTACTAAATTGCATTTCATTGTAATCAAAATGAATCCCCTTTGAACTGAAAAACAGCATTCAATGTATTCCTGGCAGTGGGAGAAATCTGATTAATCGTATCCATCATCTATTTACTGATGCAGGGGGAATGAAACTAGAAAGCTCCATTAAAAACAGCTACATTACGTTTTAATGATAATTCTCATTTTCTGTACCAAAAAATACATTTGGAATAATCATCAGAGCACAAAAGGAATGATCATCTACTACTACTAAGGGATATTGTGTGCAGAGATAAAGATGAGGGCTCCTGAATGGCTGCACAACAGATAAAAATACACACGTAACTCAGACATCCCTCTGAGCGCTAATGTTTAGAGGTAAGGGTCTCATACTCCAAAACACCTCAGGAGCATAAATGTATATTAGAAAAGACTCCTAATGCATTCTTTTTATACAATCCTCTTTAGATAAATAGTTCACCCAAAACTCATTTACTTACCTTTACGTAATTCCAAACCACTTTTCTTAGTATCATAAAAGTGTCAAGCTTTGTGTGATGAACATTCAAAAATGTATTTACTGTATTGACCCTGATCTTAAAAGAACAAATGAATAAGAATGAATCATTCAGAGTTTTGATAGGTGGATCAACTGATTCACAGAAAATGTTTGACTGATTCATTCATTCATTATACATCACTGCTTCATTCATGAAATGTCATGACAGTGCCACTTACTGTGAGAGCTGGTGCATTTATTTATTTAATAATGTGAACAAAATATTAAGTTTGGTTTGTTTACTCAAAAGCATTCATTTGGTGTAATGCTTAGGGCCACATTCACAAAAAAATGAATGAATTAAAAAGATGATTACTATAAAGTCTTAATAATCATTTTGTATTTATGGGAATAGTGAAATGTATACCACAGCCAACAATTGCAAAACATAGAAATTATATATTTGGAGTCTCTTTCAATTGCTGATTTCTTGCTGATGAATGACAAGTCAATCAGAATTCATCGAACTTGCAATATATATTTCCAATGTACAATATCTTAGACATGCCTATAATAAACAATATATTCATCCGTTGGTGTATTTGCTGATATAATTTTGCATTATATTGTGAACAAGCCTTCAATAGCCTATAATAACATAATCATTTAAAAGGTTGCATCATATGGACTAATTTTATAATTATTTTATGGTGCGTTTGTGCTTTTTGAAGCGTGAAAGATATTTATTGCAATTGCATGGAAAAGAGCAGTAAGCACATTATTTAAAATATCTCCTTTTGTGTCCGACAGGCTTTGGAATGACAGGGTGGTGAGTAAACAATGTCAGAAGTTTCATTTTTGGGTAAACTATGCATATAACCCTTTAGTCAAGAACAACACTGATATTAACTGGAAGCAATGCCGCCGGTAGAAAAAATACAGTGTAATTACACACATAAACATGTTAAGAGGAAATATTCCACAATATTAAAACCAAAATGAGATTCTGAAGATTCGTATGTATTGTGAAGAGAGTGAAAAGATGAGAGGAAAAACAACATTAGTGTTTCTCATGTTCTGCTCTTCGACAGCAGGTGAGCTCATCTATAACACATCAACGTATCTCCCCCATACTGAAACCTCTGACATGGGACCTTAGCTTAGAGGAGATGAAATTAAGTGAAATAAAAATTGTATTAAAAATTATTATCGCCTAACAGCCATTAGTCTAAAGTGTGCTGTCACCATTTGATGGATTTCTCACTTAGTTCAATGAATGTTCTAACGACATTGATAAAATCACTGCAAACCAAATACAGTTAACCCGCTCATGGAGGGCCACACATTGTGTCAACACCATAGAGAGAAGCCCCGCTAAAGGAAATACAGATCATTTTTTGTCTTCGAAAACCTCACTGTATTTGACGTTTAATACATTAGTACCATTGGAGAAGAGGAAACTCAAAAAGTATGTATGCATATAAACTGGAAATAAATAGTTGTCTTAAGGTGACATTTACCTTCATCTCAGTAGACATCTGCACTGGAATTTCACGAACCATTCCCCCACACAAATATTTTGCTTTGGATCCATGTTCATTTACCACCAGTTTCGTGTAGCCAGACAGCTGAAGGTCTGGATTCAATGGATGGTTTAATTGGCCCGCCCATGAGGCTGTTTGACCGACATGTCAAACAACCAATCACAAACAACCATGTTTCGGGGTGTGGAAATGTTACCACAATAACACAAAAAAACTCTTGGATGTATTTTAGAGAATGAATGCCATTAATGTTAAATTTTTATCATTTAGTTGATCCTGTTAAGCTCTCATTGTCAAAGTTGTAAACACGACAGCTTTCGTCTTTCATGAGGGGGTTTGGCGTCATGGCATCTTTGTTTCCAGATGGAACATTAAAAACATGATATACGTGGAAATACTGTGTAATTAAACCAATTCGACAACGACTTCTAAACTCCTGAAGTGTTTCCACTTTTGTGTGCCATAAACATCAGAGGTTCAGCCAATGATCCATGGGCATGCTATCCGAGGCTGAGGCTAGTTAACCACTGAACAAACAAATTTGCATTTATCACTAATAAGCTGGTTTGTTTGGAAGTGGCTTCGGAGTAAGCAGTGATTCATGCATCGTGACACTATTAATACTGAACAATGGACCTTCTCTGCTCGCAAAATTTTGCAACGCTTTCCGCTCAGCAGTGTAATGTGCTGGTGGGCCTGAATTTTTCCTCAGTATTCACTGACCACTTCACTGTTTCATCTACCTCCGACTATTTTTCTACTTTGGGGAAAACACTTTCTATCACTGTCAGATAGAGCAGGGATAAAAACTCTCCAGCCCTGGATTAGCTGTCCACTTGCCTCCCTGCAGTCTCAGAACAATAAAACACAAGAGTGCACTTCCCTACATGGGTCCTCCACATTTACTTAGGGCAGCTGAGATACGGCCGCTCCAGGCCATTGTGTTTTGGATCTTTAAGCGTGAATCACGCAAGCATTTTAGAGCCTGATTTAAATATGAGCTCATTTTGATGAATCAGCTAATTGTTTTATTTCCAGTTCGAACTTTCGGGTGCTCGTTTATGAAGTGAAGAGGGCTAAAAATAGAATCATTAAAGAAATCTTCACTTTACATTCTTCTTCTCAATTTGTGACAATTTCAGATTGTCTTACTGTGTCCCTCGTTGCAGCCGAGATGATCTGATTTAGAGGAAAAACAAACATAAACCTTTCAATCTGTTTAATTAAGACAGCTTAGCAGTGGCACTGGGTTGCTGAGTATTTAAGATAATTGCGGTATTAATTACAGCATGAATTAAATGACATAATTGCCTTTCAAAACAATGACTCTGATAGCTTAGGTAAGGTAAAGGGTTAATTTACTATGGAACCAAGCATGCATTATTTACGCACCCTGATGAATAATACATTTAAGAAGTAGGCTTATAAATTTCCCAACACAAAGCTAAAGCAAAGCAGAGAGCCCAAGCCGAGGCTGATTTGAATATATGTCTCAGATGAATATTGCTTGAGTTATGGTTGTGGCAGAGTGGAGGCCCTCATTTCATTTCTGTAGCTATGTAAAAAACACAGGAGAATTGAAACATTTCTCCCAGTTCAAATGACCTCTTAATTTCAGCTATAGGATTAAAGATGGAGAAAGAGGGATGTTTTTAATGGGTTCATATTGTTTTAATGATAAATTTGCTCATGGATTGTTAATTTTGTTGCATTATGGCTGTAAATGCAATACTGCAGGTTACATAATTTCGCATGTAGTGGTGAACATTGACTCTTTTTAAGTAATTCATTTAAATTACTGATTGCTTTATGAGTGGCTGCCTTTTGAATTGTTCACAAAAACAATTAATTCCACTAGCGTGTGTTGCTTAGGGGCATGAAAAATTTGATTGTGTTTGGAGTTTTTTCAGCAAAGAAACCGCAGTGTTGTGTCTAAAAAGTATGTTAATATAATTTTTTTATATATTAATCAATATTTATATATTTACTGTACATTGCAACACGGAAGTAAGTTTTTTTGTGAGTGACAGATTCAAACAAGTGTGTTTACGACTACTATAATAAATTCAGGCCCGTGTCATAGGTAGTATAGGCAAATGCTAAGGGCACCGTACATCCAGGGGGCGCCAAAAATGGAGGAAGAAAAAAGTGTCACTTCCACTTAAAACTAGTTGGTATTATGACTTCGGAAAGGAATACGGCCACATTAATTTAACTGCATAGCAAAGCCTACTAAGTAGTAATTGCAATAATAATAATACTAATAATAATATAGCCTACTTGCCCCCAAACACCCCCACCCCATCTCCACCCTCTAAACTGACTTTCCTGCTACACGGTGCTCGTTTTTTGATGAGTCAACAAGCTCAACATGTCAAAACGTCCCAAACTGTTTGGTGCACAGGGAAGGAAAAGAAGAGGAAGAAAAACGCGACAATGACAGGTGTAATAAACGGTAAAGATAATATTAATTATATTATTTTGCTGTTTTCCCGATCGATAATTGATAACGAAAGTGGCTTGTGTGCGTGGTCACATGCGGGCTTTCTATAGATATGTGTGTCATGTTTTCGCAGAGTTTCAGCTCATTGTAGTTTCTAAAAACAGTCGCGGAGAGCAAAGAAAAAACATGCTCACTGTTTATTTTCCTTATTTTGCAAAAGCACACACTTTTGTTTTTACTGAGAGTGTACTCAAAAAATTAGACACCTAACAGATTCGAAAGGGGTATAACATTTATTTGTGTGACCAAAGTCAACAGAGTATTTTAGTGTCTTTTGCACCGATAAGAAAAAAAAAAGATGTGACCGTCAACTTCAGTTAGTGCTAGCAGCCGGGCATTATGGGTATTTCTTTAGTATTTCTTCAAGTCAGTTGGGTTTTTGTATTAGTGATGTTATGTGTGTTTAAGTTCAAGTTAGTTTGGGTGTGTTCGGTTCATTTGCAGCCCTGTTATATAAAAGTGCAACTGTTACCATCATGGAGAGAAATGTGTAGGGGAGTGACTTATTGATATTGCTGTATATAACGTTATATATTAAATAGTTATTCTTTGTGCCAAATTAAAGGTGAGAGAAGACAGTGCGGCCTCTTGTTGGTGTGTTTGGCTGTGCATCTGCAAATACAGCCACTCGAGGCTGTGCGTTGTTAAGGACACGAGTGCTTTGTATGTTTTATTCTAAAGTTAGGGCGCATGTAGGTGCTGGCACCCTACTGGCAAGTGGTTAGGGAAAAGTGTTAAAGAACAGCTAAGCTCTAGTTCGCCCACGTCCTAACGAGCAACAGCCAGTAGTCACAATGTGTTCTGTTAATATGTTTGTATTTGTGTCTTTAATTCTTTCTAAATATCTGTTGGGCTGAATAATCTGGTAGGGGGTCAAAATTCGGCATTACACCCTGAATAAATTAATACCAGTTTGAAAAATCAAGTAGGTTTTATTAAGAAATCCGGAAGCGGCTGGAAGCCTCTTCAAATATGGTGGATATGCAATGATTAGTGATAGGCTAATATGTCATAGTATAAAGTTATGTCAAAGTGAGCAAAAAGCTAGTAAAACTAGATTTCTTTCCTGAATGAACACAAAACAGAACCTATTATTTGAAATTATGAAATAGGCTGACTTGGCTAAAAAAAAAAAAAAAACACCTTTCAAGCAAAAGACAGAGCTGGTCAATGTCATGTTTACTCTTGGTTCCTGAAAATGATAGCTTGTTTACACAAAGAGCTGTATTTTTTTTTATTGCTGTGCATATTTCTGTACTGAGCAGTCAATCTTGTATGGCAGTGCAAAGAAAAAAATATTAAGCAGCATATTGATGATCAGTTGGGGAGCTGTATCTCTTCAAAGCATTGTTTCATTAAGAGTGAACGCTATTACTATTGTACATCAAACTGGGCATGTTGTAGGAAGATGACTGAATTAGTGAAAACTGGGGGGCATAAATAACAATATTTCTCTCTGAAAGTGTGTGCATGTATATCCGAGAGGTGAAATGTAAAGAAAGACAAGTAAAATAATGGATAAGTTTGACATCCATAAAGAAAATAGAGGAGAAATGTCCTAGAAAGTCTTGTAATCATCAGCCTTTTTCACTAAAGCCCTACTGTGATTTGTGTTTTTAAAAAGAGACATGGCAATAGGCAGCCGTGAGGTGCCATTGCCGCCCAGGCACCCATGTGATGGCACAACACTTTCATTTCCCCCAGCCTAGACATCAGAAGGGAAGAAAAAAAAATTACATCTCAGTCTGACGAGTGACTAATCAAGGAGCTCGAAACGGTGCTGCAATAAATTACTCCGCCGTGAAATAAACCACACAAACAGACTGATGATAATAAATGTAAATTATTTCTCCGAAGAAATTTTCCCCGGTACATGAGTAATACCAACCATCAGGAAGGAGTCTTCCTTAACATTAATTACAGAAAATGACAAGTGAGCTGACAAGTAGGAAGGCTCATTATCTGCGAACATATTCACAACTTCGCAATTTGCCGCGAAGATGGACTCCAGCTAAATTAATCTCTTTTCTTTGCATGAGCCCCTTCTAATTTTCATGTTATTAACAGGTTTGCAGTATCACTCAGTGCTTGTCAGCCTAATCAGGTTTTTTCTTCCTCTTCGTCTTCCTCCACCGATGTTCAGGGGAAAGCGCGGTGTCGCTTTGAAAAGGATCAGGTCCCTTAATGTGTTCTCCATCACGTGTCCCCCACTCCACAAGGATGCTTTTAATAAGGTTCCTTAATCATTCCTCTTTTTGCTCAACTTTTGGCCCGGTTGGCGTCCATTATCACTGGCTTTTGTACCAGGTAGAGTCATTAAGGGGAAGGGAAGGTTTATCAAGCGAATGTAGGGGGCTTCTCTTCACTATAATGGAGAGATGGGCACGCCGGCATGAGGGAAATCTTGTTTTAGCCACCATGCTAAGCGTCTTGACTCTTGAGTTTTACTGAAATGATAGAGCGTGAGGACAATGTTGAAAACCTTTTTGTGTTTGATTAAACTTAATGAGGCTGAAAAAGAAATCCATTTGGGAAAAAAAATGCTAAATCACGTAGAGGTGGGGAATTGGTTGTCCTGATTGGTATCACAGTTCTCGTTATTTAAATGATGAGTGTACAATCTATATAGTTTTATAATTTTACTGAAGTTTTACATAATCATGTAAGTGTTATTAAAAGGAGTTAGGGTCTCTGCTTATTTAGTGCCTGCTCTCAGATCAGCCATGTTCATTTAGAATCCATTTAAGGAAATAATCTGATCTTGGCTGCTTGGTTTTTTGTTTGATTTTTAGTTAAAAAGTCACTTATATATATATATATATCCCATTATGTTACTGGTAATTTCTTTAAAATTAATCTATAAAAATACTTTATCAGTCTTTATACTGTGTATCTTTTACAAATAATCACAAATATCACCACCATTTTTAAATGTTATATATTTATTTAATAAAAAACTGTGCAAGTAATATTCGCAGATATAAACTTATTTGCTTTAATTACGTAATCTGCACATTTTTAAACTTTATTTAATCTGTAAACTGAGCATTTCACCTGTACATTTGTCTTTCTCTGTACACATACTACGGAAAGGTCAAGATTGATGTATCTAGACATTTGTAAATCAAAAATTTCTGACTGCATCCTTGAATAATTACAACAGGAATTAATTGATTAAACATACAGTACAATAGTTAGAATGTCCTTCCATCAGAGCATTCCTGCGATGAGGCCAGGCCTGTAATTCTACTAAATTGTCAGTTATTGGCCAAACCCCACTACTTGGCATCTAGGGATTGATCTCCACCCTTAAGGGGCGTTCACACCGGCAAAGATTTACAAAAAAAAAAAAAAAAACCCAAAAGTCATTTATTTTGAGACCATTGGCAATGCGACAACATTGAACAGAATTCATCTTTATGCAAATGTCCATCAACACCTTTGGCAACTTCTAATGGGAGCGCAGACATTAGAGCTCACGATACAGTTGGATACTGCGTTTGAGCAGGAACACCCACTAGCAACCAATACAGACTTGGCGACCCCAGCAATTTAATCACTGTCAGTGCGAAAAAACCCTTTACTTTGTGGCCAGCATTCTTAAGCAACAGGATGCCACCACTAAACTAAACCAACCATATTGTGATCTTTTTGATAAGTAATTTCAATGTTTAATTAATTGAATATATACATTATAATTTCATAGATTGCATTCTGTTTAATATATATATATATATATATATATATATATATATATATATATAATTATTAGACAAATATTTGCTTAATTTCGAAATAACATAATCACCAACAAATAAAGAATTCTCTGCTCAGCATGGTCCAGCTCTCATGGGAAGAAATATTTTACAGCTCATTTTATCATCATGTAAAGAAAGGCAGTAAACAAAAGTCCTTTATTAACTCATAAATTTATGAGCTGTGAAACATTTATATCAAGATGTGACGTATTCAAGGACACATGACTGACTTCATCCACCTATATTCGGATTCACCGTCGGCTTTGAAGCTGTCCATGTATCCATCTTCCCCAGCCTTCCCATTTTCCAAAGCATCCCTATAACTCTTCCATCCTCCATTTGCTTGTGCCTGGTCTCAGACAAATGCAATTGTAAGCGATGTTGTGAGTTTTGTTTTGCTGGAATTAATAAATCACGGCAGGAGTATGAAGTATCTGCACGTCTCAAATGTAATCCGCGCATTTGCCTGTATATCAAGGCCCTGTTTAATTCACAGGTAGCCTCATGATAGCTGATGCAGAAACGCAATATGTCATGCAAAATTAGTTCAGAGAGAATAAGTTTCAGGAGGCAACGCACAAGAGAAAAAAAAAGAAAAAGATGACAAGAGGGAGGTGGTACCAGCCACAGAGGTTTTATCTGCGCCCCTCTTCCACCCTCCCCTTAATTACATTTCACACACTGTAGTGCCACAATAGCCCTGTGTAACCTTTGGAGGCTGTGCCTTTTTAATAATGCAAAGTATACATTTTCATATCTGTTTTTTCCGGCACTCTCCCCATTTATTAATTTGCTGAACATAATAAAACAAAAGGAGGGAAGTAATGAGCTTCTTTGCTGAGGCAGGCAGAACACAATGCGAGCCGGTCTGCGTTCAGAGAATGAGAACACAGTGGCGTAAACCGACTTAAAAACTGAACGCCTCATCAGAGACGGGGGATGAATTTGTACATGACTGTGAACTTAACCCTCTAGTCTTTCAGAGACTCCCAGACCATCTTAAAAGAAATCCACATTAAAGTGACCTATTGATACTCTATAACTTTGTATACACTTTGACCTCCTTTTTTTGAATCAAGCAGTTTTGTTGCATATGCAGTATAAAGAATGTTATTTACAAATACAGCTCCTAGCTTCTGAATAAGCTTTGATTGATTCAGAGTTTAAGTATTGCCCATGAGCTCTGTGCTACCTTTCACTGGGATGCAGCCATAAAAGACATCTGTTGTTGAAGCGTGGAGGAGCCCGATGAGACCGCACTTCCTTAATTAACCGGGCCTTCTCTAAAGCGCCACCAGAGAGATGAGTGATCTTTGTAAGACACCGGCGATATTTAATATCTGATTAAAATCATCCTCACGATAAGATTTTACAATGAGCCACTTAAGAGTACAGTAAATGTGAAGCTCTTTAATGTGGATTATACTTTTTCATTTACCTAGATGGTGATTAATAAGCTGTCAATGTTAACCTTGGCAAATGCCATGTGGTTTCTGCAAATTGTCTGCTCTTCTTTGCCCTTTGAAGTATTGAACTTTGCCATAGAAACTCTTTACTCTCATCCAGCCTTATCTCGTTCAGTCTATAAGCCCTACAGTTCAGATATTTGTAACACTATTATCAAATTGTATATAGAAATAGCTTACATTAAAGCTAAAGTGGGGAAACTGTTTAAACTTTGCACAGATTACCCAAAATACAAGCCCTGTCAAATAAACAGGCCTTCATATTAAATAGGCTGTTTTTTTTGACGCCAAAAATGGGTATCTTTAAAAATGTTAAGCGGCACAATTGCTTTCAACATTTTTTGATCACCCAAATCAGATGATTTTATTGGATTACAAAGGACCATGTGTCACTGAAGACTGGAGTATTTCGCAATCACATGGATACATTACACTTTAAAATATAATAAAATAGAACAATTGCAATAATCATTTTCAAAAAAAACAAACAAACACCTGACTACATGTTTTAATGTATTACAGATAAAGTTATGAGAAGTGCAATGCTGTGCTTGTTATGCATACACGTGCACCATATTAGCACAGTGTGATCTATAGAGGCCCATCAGTTTAAATGCCATAGGAAGTTGACCGGGTTGCTTCCTGTATAGTGTTGCAGTGAGCTGTCCACATGCACATAGACACACATGCCGCTGCACAGGGTGTTAGACAGAGACTTGGTTGATATGTTAAAGGTATAAGTTCATAAGTGCCAGTATGTTCAGGAGCATGCTACAGCAATAACTGAATCATATAATCAAAAATCACTATAAAAAAGTGAGAAGAGCCTATTAATAGATGTAAAGATTTCCCCTCAGCTATAAAGAACCTTTTGTTCAATGAATGGCTGTTAAAAGTTCTTCATGGATCCACAGACTTGTAATGAACCTTTATTTTTTATTTAGTTTAGTTGCCAGATTGAAGCCCCCTATATTAAAGTGCAAATAAATGCTAAAATGCCTGATAGGTAAACTCAGACACCTACAGTAGCTCCTTTTGAGTCTGCATCAGTTGATTGTAACCTTCCCTTTTAGGTTACTGTGAATTACATAAACCGATCATTTTCTTCAAATGCGATGTATTGTCAAGTATTTCAGGTTTTGTGAAATGGAAACTGCTGTTCAAGATATATATTTCAGTTAAAAGTGATGGTAAATCTGTGGCGCTTTCTGCAACTAAAATATGCGGTTGACACAAATGAGCTGTGGCAGCTGCTACAAGGGCTTTTTAATTGAATGATTATTGTATTAAATAGTTGTTTTTAATGGAGCGTGTTCTTCCCCAATTACTTCCACTTAAAGGACCTGAACCGTTGGCAGGTCCACTAAACCGCAGACCCAGAACCACAGTGAGTGTGTGTGCATGCACATGTAGGGGGCCACAGCTGTCCCCCCTGAGCCAAAAAAACCCTTGAATGCCCATAAGTGTGTTTTTGTTTTTATTTTGTGTGTGTGTGTATGAAAATCGTTCATGTATGTGAGATGCCAACATGCGAGGACAGCCTTTGCAGATGCAGTGTACAGCAGTGGCTCCTAATCCCTGACACCCAGCATCTGCTTCTTATCTCAATGGCTCATCCCTAATTGAATGAATAACCCTTCATAGCGCTCTGATCAGATAAGGGAATGTCTATGATGAGATGGTTATCCTCATCTTAAACTCATGAAGAGAGACTGGACCGAAGATGGAACTGTGATTTGCATCTCATAATGATGTGTGCATTTGACTAGAGTTCTTGGTTTGATCTTATTCTTGTGAATATATGTTAGTCCATGCGTCTCTGAAAGAAAGTGCCCTGCGTAGTGTTAACGAATTGCAAGTCAAATGCGACCTGCAAGAAGATGAAAAAGATCAAATACTAATATTCTTCTGACCGATACCAATTTAAAGAAGGTCAAGTTTTAACTTGCACCATTTTTTTTTTACTGCTTGTAGCATTTTTTTAGCAGTATGGTTTCTTGAACATTCTTCTTTTTTTAATCACTTGCAGTCTTGACTCACTCGGTGCCTTAGGTGAGATGAAGATACGAGATGCATATTAGGATGTGTTGTTGTTGTTGTTGTACAGTTTTCATTTAATATACACCAATTTAATGTATAAACATTTTAGAAAACTAATCAGAACTTCAACTTGACCACTTTTATAAAAGGTTTATACAGAAGTATTGTTTATACTATTTCCTGTGATATTTTCTTTCTGCTGTATGTAAAAAGAAATGCAGTATTAAATTATGCAGTAAAATTGTAATATAAATACTTTTGCTTAAAAATACTAAAATATTAGATTTTTTTAAACCCATTGAAACCCATTGTTATATATATATATATATATATATATATATATACACACAAATATAAAATGATTTATAAATACAAAATCTTCTTTCTCTTCTATTCCAAGTTTACATTTCACAATTCTGAGTTTATATCTTGCGGTTAGAGGTAGGTACTGTAGGTGCTATGACCCAAATCATATTTGACAGCATAATCATATTCTGCTGTAACAATCTATTCCTGTATATCACTATATAGTTATTTTTGCTATTTTATACATGTGTCTAATTATTATATGTCTGATTTTCTCTGTTTTGTCGACTGACCAGCTTACTCTCACGTCATTCGTACATATGTGGCTAATTCAACCTATACTTAACCCCGCCCCTAAACCTACCTGCCTCTGGGGTTTAGACAAATCATACAAAATCGTACGAGTGAGATTGTACAAATTTGTAGGAATTAGTTCAATGTTTCCACCTCGTATGAATACATACAAATTGATCGTGAGATTGTGTTGGACTGACAGACATCAGGAATATTAGGTTGCTGTCACTTTAAGAGCTGCCTGTATCCAATGCACTGTTACGTATGTTTTATTTCTCAGCTGTTTGCTTTAACTGAAGACCTACTGTGTTTGTGAGGATGCTTGCAAAGATAGGCGTTTAAAACTGTATGTATTTGACAATTCAAAGCCTAAAAAGATTATTTTTAAAACACAATGCTTAACAAATACATGCAAATTCTAATATTGTCTGACCATTTCGTCAGCATGTAGCACAAGTAAAAAAAATTAGCAAAATCTCAAAGTATCTAAATCTGTATCAGGAGTATTTAGAAAAACAACTACCATTTTCACTGTGATGCAACAAAAACCAAGAACTGTTGCAATTTGATTGTGCATTAGTTTGGCCAGTGTGAATATATCAGTGCGTTAAGATACTCCTCAGGAGACTAGTCTTTCTTAACATACTTGACAGACACCCAAGAGACTCTTCTCCATCCGTTCCCTCTCATCCACTCACTAAACCAGGAAACACTGATCCATAATGCCTCAAGAGTACAGCAGGTCCCCGGCACAGGTAGGCCGTCTGCATGTGAGCGCATGGTTGAGGAGAGACCCCCTGCGCGAAATTAAATTCTCCAGTTGGATGGCTGGGCCGTCCTCATCCTCGCCCCCCGCTCAGCTCCGCCGAGCCGTCCCTTCATTATTCCCACCGCCCGTAACTGAGTGAGCGCTTCGCTCCGCACCCATCCTGTCTGGTTAATGCCAGCTCAGCTGCTTCAGGGTAGACGACAGGCTTGTCAGTCTCCAGTGGAACACACTGTATTACCGTTCCTTCACTTCATTTATTCTTCTTTCACACTGCACACACAGGATGTTGTGCCACTCCTTCCATTCCCCAGATACACACTGCTGTTTCATTTGCAAGTTTGATGAGTTGTGGTTGTTGTTGTTCTATATTTTGGCCTGCAGTTTTTTAGAATTGATTTTTAGCCAATTACATGCTGCTAGAATAAATACCACCTTTTCCCATATATATAGAAATATGCATTACATATGCAAACAAATTAATAGTCAAATTTTTTACCAAATCAATAACAAATACGGAATATTTGTTATTTGCCAGTTTTACAGATTTTTTTATAAGATATTTTATTTAACTTTTTTCCCAGTTTAGGATGATATTGGATATTTAATTGTGCACATTTAAATTAATTTTCACTATTTTTATTAACTTTGCTGGCATCTACTACTTGAAGAAAATCTTGATACTACTATGAAAATACTAATACTTGAAATATAAATGTCAGGAGCTTCACTGGAGTTGCCCACACCAGCCCGGAATATGTTCATTGTTTGTCTGTCTTTCTGTTAACTTTTCAGGACTTTTATTATGAACATTTGTCTCCTCCCACCTAGTTTGTCGGCATGGCTGCCCATTAGTTTATTCCCCTCGTTACCTCGTTATGTCTTGTATTTAAAGGTTGTTTGGTCCTTGTCTTGTCACTGATCATTGTGGTTAAATACCCTTCTAAAGCCTTCTGTGATTCCCTGTACTTGTTTATTGTTCTTGACCCTGCCTGCCTCGGTTATTCCCTCTTGCCTCGGCCATTGGATACCGTTCGCTGATCGTTCGACCACTGCTACGCCATTGGATTATGCTCTCGTCCGTGCCTTTGATGTCTCTGTTTTAACCCTGCCTTTGTTATTAAACAGTCTGCATATAGATCCGCCTCTCCGCGTATTTACTTTGCATCCTGACATATAGGTTTAAATGCCCAAATTAAATTTCAAATGCAAATAACCTGATTGATTTAATGCTTTATTTTTAATAAATTATTTGATAAACTATTACTTAATTAATACAAATAATAAAATATTTTGATATCAGCCATAACTTTAAAACATAAAAAATATTGGCTTATTTATATTTTTGTTGTCTGTGCCTGACGACATTACAGGACAACCCATTTAAATACGCAGCCATACAGTACCTAACCTGTATATCAGCAACCTTGCAAATCAGAAAGCTGCAAAAGATAGTGAAGAGGTACAGGAAATGATGCAAAGACGTAAAGCAAACATGATCAGGAGGTCACATCTTTCGATCAGGTTTAAGCTTCTATTGTTC
This sequence comes from Enteromius afrohamiltoni, assembly GCA_034779775.1. NCBI lineage: Eukaryota > Metazoa > Chordata > Actinopteri > Cypriniformes > Cyprinidae > Enteromius > Enteromius afrohamiltoni. The sequence goes on from JAUYWG010023299.1 coordinate 19,328, forward strand.
TCTGATTGTATCTCTGTCACCTGGTTCTTGAGTGTCATCCTTTTGCAATAACTTTCTTTGTAAACAAAAGCAGAGCTCCAAGGCTTTGAGATAAAGTCTCTCTGCATGAGAGGGCTGCATGATGGAGTGTTGTTGGGCTGGAGATGCAGACAGTCTGCTATTGTTGGAGCCACGGTTTACACTTGACCTCATGAGAATTTCGACCACATTACTATTCCACAGGAGCGTGGAGCCTGCCCTTTCTCTCAGCTCTTCCTGTTACCCGAGGCTCTGTGAAATGTAAATAAGTAAATCCACTCTTTCTGCGAGGATGCAGATAATACCCTGTTTCTGAATAATCACACGGGAGGCTTGCTGTGTTGAGTCTCACTCAGTTACGGTTTCTGCAGGTGAAGTCAAGCAAAAGGGTGCATGAGTGAGTCAGAGTAATGCTTCCAGTAGCTAGTGACCAATAAACAGATATTATACACTGAGGAATGAGACGGTGACAATGTGAGGAATTATAGAATGGCTGATAGTTTACTGTAATGTTCATTTCTTTTGTGTTTATTTTTGTTTAGATTTTACTAGCAATTAACCACTGAGAAAATTAAAAGCTACTTTTGAAAAAGGGGAAGCATGAGTTCTGGTTGGTCCACCTAATATAGATGCTCAACCCATATTAGACATATGGTCCTATTGGACCAATAAATAAAACATGAGCACAGTTTCTTTTCACGGGTAGAAAGAGATGACTAGGATATATTTTAAATTGTGCCGGTACTTAAACAGTGCCTGAACAATTACAGTACTTAACAAAAAAAATAAATAAATAAATAAAAATACCCAAAACAGCATTGTGACCCTGTTTATACTACCTAGTGGAAGTACTTACCACACATTTTACAAGATTACAACTTGTCAGTGGTGCTCAGGATCTGTAAATCATTTGTTACAGGCAAATGTTAAAGGCAATCGTTATTTGCTTTGCGCAACCCCTCCCCCTCCCCACCCCCAGTTATCATCCAACGCGATGTTTCACTGTAGAAATTGTCCAATGCCAATTTTACATCGTCCAACCAAAAAGTGTGCCACACATCTTCAGAATAGTCCACCTGCCATCAGTGATTCAACTGTAACGTTATGAAACAACCAGAATGTATGTTTTTTTTTGTATGGAAAGAAAACAAAAATAACAACTTTCAACAAATCTGGCACCGCAGCATCACTGTAGCGTCATTCTGGAAGGTATTGCTGCACACAAGTACCATACAATTCTTTTCTTTTCGTATAAAAAAATATTCTTGTCTTTTCGTAACATTATGGTAGAACCACTAACGACAGATGGACTGTTCTATGTCTTTTCTGGACTTGTTATTCAATGGGACAGTCACAAGCCTTCTTGTTTTTCTCTAAAATATCTTAAATTGTTTTCTGAGGATGAACAAAGCTTTTAAGAGTTCAAAGAAATGGTGTTCTGAAAAAACAAAACAAAAAAAACATGCATACATACGAACAAACAAACAAAACAAAAAAAATAGTTTTCCACAAAAATACTTAGATGTTTTCAACATTTAACATGTTAATATATTATATATTTTACGTGCATTTTAATATATACATTAAACTATATTACAATTAAGCAGTCATTTTAAATTGTGCTATTATTTCATTATATTCCATTTTTTTTAAATCTATTTTATTTAGTTGCATGCAAGAGACTTCTTTTGAAAACATAAAAAAATCTTCTAGACCTTATAAACTTGATCAGTATTGTATATATATTCAGCTCTTCCACAGGAAGGAGGTACAACCTCTTATTTTCAAAGGAATGTTTCATTTGCAACAGCAGAGACGTTCAGGCTAATTGTCCATGTGTCGTGGTGAGACAGGCTCCCCAGGAGTGACAAACACACCTCTCCTGCGTTCCCTTAATTGCCATCATAGATATGAGACATGAAGGAAGAAAATGGTTGAAAACACCGAGGAGATCAATAGGACACAATGCACCATGCTTCCATATGTTTTGTTTAGGGAACATATGAATCCTATTGTGCACAATTCAGAAAGAAATGAACCAGACCCCCCACCCCATCACAACCAAATAAATAAATAAATAAATAAAAGCGACAAAAGCCACAAGAAAGCTCAAGAAAAACAAGCATTCGTAGGTCGTTAAACACCTCACACCCCCACTCTCACACCCTCCGTGTAACCAAAAAGCTATTGATAGCAATGGAACAAAACGCTTTTCAATGTGACAATTGATTGCTTTTTGAGGCAGCTGCTGGTTGATTTCATAATTGGTATAATTTTTCACAAGTACATGAATGTCATGCGGCAGAAAGCCTCAGAATTGCGGCCCTAATGCAGTGCCCTTTAGTTCAACCTAAAGATCAATAATGTATTAAAACCAAGTGCGTATTAAAATAATAGAGGACTATTGCAGGCTTCAGACAAGAAAAATATGGAAGAGAAATGAGTTAACAAAAAGCCTGAGATGGAAGTCAAGCTCTGCGCGCAGAGGAAAAGAAATAAATAGTGCATTTTTTTCGTTTAAAATCGAAACAATGATAGTGCAGAAATTATTGGTATGGCAAATCAGATAATGAAATGGGGTAAGATGATTTTTGGAACTAAATACATTTTTATTCAGAGTAATGGAAGCTAAGTGTTAGCATTTTCTTGCTATCACTTGTTGTTAGCATTGTTTGAAAGTGATTACGAGGAGGCGGCTTTACTGTATTTCAGAAGATTATATTGTAACGGGCCTGATAAGCACCAACTAGAGAATAAAACTCAAGAATCACAAAGAAAATAGTCTTTAGCTAAGCGTTTTGGTGACAGAGTTTTGATGGTTTTGTTGCAAGGCTACTTCATGCTCCCTACCTCTCGACAGGCAACTGTATGTGACAGAGAATCTGAGGCAGCGAAAAGCAAACCTGTGACTAAGTACCTGAGCGACATCCTGTTGTTTCGACTCAAGGCAATAAGCACACTTGACGCAGACATGACAAGCTAACATCAGCTAACTTCAGAACGAATCATCACACCGGACTCTTGGGAAGTGGACTGCTGCTGCAGCTGTTTGTGTGTATCTCGGAAAACAATGTGAATGGCACTGGAAACTAAAAGAACCCCCCCCACACACACACACACACACACTCGAACCTCACCACCGACAGTTTTCAATATCCCCTATCTCTTCCTCTTCTGGTTTTCGGTATCCCTATGCTTTGATGTGCTCCTGTGTCTTTTCAACAGTCAGCTCTGCATTTGATCATAGTTTGATAACCTGACACATCTGATTCATTTTATTAAAGCGATACAATTCTTCTGAAAGGTCTTCAAAATCTCTCGACATCCAGCGTCGGTGAGGGAGAATGATACGCACAATGCTACGTTCTAAGTTAAGCATAGAAAAAAAAAAGAAAAGAAACATCCTGCCAAGTGCCTCACAAGTGAAATTAATTTGTAAAGTTTCTTCACAGAGCCCTGAGACAGATGATTCCTTTTGAAAGTCATTATATTCCTGCGCTGTCTGGAGATTTGGTCAAAGAGAAGAGAAAATGGCATGATTTTTAGGCTTTTTTTTACCTTTTCCTTTTCTTTTGTCTTTCTTGTAGACATGTGTCTTTTTTGTGTGGGTTTCACATGAAACGTAGCAAAAGTAAACAAATGATATTGTTTTAGCTCACAGCAGACAAAGACAAAATTTGTTAAATTTGATTATGAAAAACGGGAGTTCATTTAAACTGCTCTTTATTATTTTTAAGTCATGCTGTGATATTTCCTCATGTTCTGTAAATACATTAACTAAAAAGGCACTCAAGTGCTTTAAAGCAGCGTTTAAAAAATCATACTGCATAATATGACAGACTTCTTTCTATTTTTGCGCACACACACACAATGACAAAATCTAATAAAATATATAAAATAAAATCATACTGCATAACAAGAGAGACGTCTTGCTATTTTTGCTTGTGATGTTTTAGATTTTATTTACTTAATTTTATTTACCAATATATTTAATGTTTACCTTCATCTCTGTGTTTCACACACACACACACACACACACAAATTATGAAAAAAAGAAGGTAAAATATTGGATTATGATAACATATTTTTAAAATGTAAAATTGTACAATGTTTTCATTTCGTTAAATGTATTATAAATGTATTCAAATATGTATTATAATGTAATATCGTACAGCAAAAAAATTCTAAATACATGTAAAACTTTGAAGTATGTTTTTGTTTTACCGTGTATGGTGGTATTTTTATACTTCACTGCTATCATCAGAGACTTAGATATTGCATTCAGCCTTTTTCTGAAGAAGCATTTCGATTGTTCACAATTTTAAATCTAATTCCCAAACATCACATGAAATCATACATATTTGATCACTTTTATAACAACCAGCGTTAATGCCAGACTCTTTCAGTCGTGACCTCAGATGCTCCTCCGCATAACTGCTGATATATTACATTTTATCTGCAGATTGATAGCTTCAGAACTGACGCAAACACAAGGAATTACTAAGTGTATTTTGGCTTCTGCTCTTTCCTGGCTGCCAGATCATGAATATATATAGCATTATCAAGATCACCTGGCATTTGGAGCAAATGCGTTTAACTCTACCTCTTCTGGCATACATACCGCTGTTCCAAAACACCAGAGGAAGGGGTTTTGGACACAGAGCGGTGTGTATCTTTAAGCTTTAGGGGAGACATGTGTGCAAAAACAGGCAAAAATGTCAACCCAGAGGTCATGGAGAAGAATCTCTGCCTCTCTCTCTCTCTCTCTCTCTCTTGCTTTCTCTCTATCTCTGTGGCACGTGACTTGATGGGAGCCAGTGTGATAGCATAGGCTTGACCAGTTGGGTGCTGTCTTCATACTCATTACCGGATGCAAATGAAAGGGGTATACATGTTTAATATTTAGTGGCAGCAGAAATGTCAGGGCCGGCACGAGATGGAATTAAACAGCACTGTCAGCGCAAGTGAACTCGGGGCTTTCTCAGCTATTTCACTTCATATTGAGTTACTGTCACAATTTATTTCACAGGCAAAGCTCATGCGCGTGCAAAAAATGCCCTGTGATGCCTTAAGGAAGCGAGGAAATGCGGTATGTAAAGTGTGTGTGTGTGTTGGAACCTCCTTTTCAAAGAAAGCTTCAATATAAGTAATCCCTCTGCTCAATGAAGCTTAACAAATGTGTCATCTTTTTCACACCAACAATAGCCGGGCAATTGCACAAGCACCAGTGTTGTAATTTAAGTCCGGTGGGTTTTCGCACAACGACCAATCCCACCACACTGGTAAGTGGTAATTTCCCATGGTGTCCAATAAGAAGCAGGATATCCAAAGTACCTTTAAATGTGATTATATTCAAAGAAACAGCGCCGTCTCGCCTCTCCGTGAAAATCTCAGCGTGATTTTTCAATGTCTACCCAATAGCGGTACTTCTTAACCCTTGGTCCTGAGGAAAGGGGGGAAAAAAGAAAGCCTTCTTCGTGGAAGAAGGCTTTGTGTGAGGAGAGCCTCAACAAGTGCTTATTTTAATCACGTAGACTGGAACCTATAGGGACTTAATTAAAGCACTGCTCTGGAGAGCATTAGTTAGGCAGGCAGTATCTTCACACCAGAACACATCTCTCCCTGATGTTTTTATCTGTGCCAGTAGGGTCGCTGAGATTATAATATTATAACATTATCTATTCAAATTGTGTGCCTGCTTTTTTGACACCTCAGCCTTGTTATTTACACACAAGGTCTTTGCTGTATAAATATTCAGCTGGGCTTATTCACTGAATTGTGGACTGTTTCAGACAAATTTATTCAGTGGTTTAGCTGTGACGAGTGCTTGGACTGGAACGCGATGTTTTGGTTGAAAATGCAATGTTTGTTGGATTCGTCTATGCAGGATTAATGAATAACAGGGATATTGTCCAAAAATTAAATTAGATTTTTTTTGTTTACCCATTAGTTCATAATTTTTAAAAATGAAATAAATTTGAAGGTAGTACGGACATAGAATTTGAAGTTGAAACTTGAATGTAAGAAAGTATAAAATTTAGTAGAAATTTTAAGTAAATTTTATACATTTATATTAAAAAAATATATATTGTCAAGATATACTTGATGTTTTTTCCTATAATATGATGATTTATATGTTTATGTTAAAATAATATATATATATAAACACATGATAAAATGTTAAATATATATATATATATAAATAGTGGGTACGGAAAGAATTCAGACCCTCTTAAATGTTTCACTCTTTGTCATATTGCAGCCATTTGCTAAAATCATTTAAGTTAATTTTTTTCCTCATTAATGTACACACAGCACCCCATATTGACA
>JAUYWG010023891.1:0-22492 GCA_034779775.1 Enteromius afrohamiltoni
ATGAACGTACCTTCACGTGTCCCTCCTTGGCCTCGCCGTACTGCACATGTTTTCTCAGGTGGTTGCAGATGGCCCGGAGGGTGGGGTGGACCTCCACACAGAAGTTACACCTGTAGCCGATGGGAGTCTTATCAGGGGTGCCTTCCACCTACAGGAAGAGACCATTTCAACAGAAGATCGTTAGACGCAATCTTGAATCATTGAAGCGGAAGATTATGTCTCCAGGGTTGCCTGATTGCAATATGTTGATTAAAGTTAATCCAAATGCGAAAGCTACACTAACACCAAAAACATCATCTGCTGTTATTCTGATTCTATGTTCCTAAAGATACCAGAACAATGCTAGAGAAAATCACACAGAATACAGTTTTGAAAGTTAGTCTGGACCTGTATTTATCAAGCCTCTGACAAATACTCACAAAAACACTGCTAGGAATTGACTAGTGTTGTCAAACCAATACATGTATGTATTTACATTATGCATAAATATACTTAATATATAAACATAAATGTTTTTCTTAAATACATAAATGCATGTTTTTGTATTTATATATACACCATACATATATACACCCTCATATATTATGTAAAAAAAAAAATTTATTTTGGATGTGATTAATTGTTTCTGACAAAGATAATGCCAAACATGATACCGTTTGAATAACTGCTTGTCATGATTTCAAAACCATTCTTCCTCTCCTGAAAAGTTCACGCACGTCTCTGTCAAGAGTGCAATCACAAGCCCCTACTGGCAGCTCCTAACCACTTTGAGAGACCTTGTCTCAAAGGGGTCATATGATGCTATTTCAAGTTCTCCTTTCTCTTTGAAGTGTTACAAGCTGTTAGTGCAAAGATAAGATTCCTAGCATTGCAAAGACTAAAGAGATGACGCCCCCCCCCCCTAAAATGGCTCGTTTAAACACCACCCGAACTTACATCACAAAGTGGATTTATTTTCAGAACACCACCCAAATGTTTATGCAAAGAAAGAAGGCAGAACTATTATTCTCGCTATAGTGTTGGTGTGGGTGTTCTGGAGACGCTGTGTACTTAAATTTGCTTGTATACTTAAGTTTGAAAGTAAGTAAAAGTAAAAGTAAAAGACAGGCCCAGGTTAGTCAAATATTATAACCACTTTTACCCATTACAAGTTGTTTAAGCTCACCTTATTCTCTGGTTTGGCTTCTGGTGGCTCTGCTGTCCTCTGCTTGCTTTGAAGCTGCTTTCTTCGTTCCAGCCTCATGGCTCTTTTCTGGAAATCCTCATTGTGGTTTACCAGATGGATGCTGAGTTCTGGAAGAGTTAAGAACTTGATTTCACAGTGGGTGCACTGGTAGAGCTCTGTGCCATCCTCCACAGGGCTCGGAATGGTAACGAAATCCCGCTTGAGCTCCTTGTCATGGCAGTCATTGTAATGCATCACCAACAGCTCTGCCGCACTGAATGACAGCTTGAAGCATTTCAGGCATTTAAACGGCAGCCAGTCCACGTCAACTTCAGGTTCCACCTCATCCTTCACTTCAACGACTTCCACCTCCTCAGTGGACAGAGTTTTCTCTGCCTCCTTGGAATAGATCACAGTGAAGTAACGGCCCAGTTTGCTGGAGGGCTGCTTCTTGGGAAAGACTCCAGGGTGGCGCTTTATGTAATGAGAAACAATGCTCTTCCTGCTAAAAGCCTGGAAAGAGCAAAGCGAGCACTTCCTTCGCTCCACTGCGAGCCTTAGCTCTTCGCTCATCGTTGGAGTCTCTGCCTCTGATGCCAAGGGTACCATCACCTTGTTCGGTTTCTCCACCACAGTCTTGGATGCTGCCAAGCAATGCGTGTAGTAGGCATCGATGTCGTGCCGTTTCTGGTAGTGTGCTGCAAGGCCTTTGCGGATAGGGTTGGTGTAGGAACAGAGAGCACATTTAAAAACATTATTCTTTCCTTCGGGCTGTGCTCTGACATTGTTATGCTTGATACGGTAGTGACGAGCGATGCCTTTACGAGTGGAGCAGAAGTATTTGCACAACTGACATTTAAACACGGCGTGCTTGTCGCTCTTTGCGACTTCGGGAAGCGTGAGATCATAGTCACAGACCTCTGAGACTTCGGTCACACTGCTACTGCTACATTCAGCAACCAAATCGTCTCTTCTGGTCTGTGACTGCATGGCAGTTGCTTTAAACATCTCTGCAGCAGACTGGTTATGATATTTCTCATAATGTATCTTGAGTTTCTCTAAAGTGCCATGCGTGTAAGGGCACATCTTGCAGCGGTAAGCACCGTAGCCCTGTCTCTGGGTCTTCGATCGCTCATCCGCCTCGTTAACCAACTCGTTTACCTGCTCAACATCATCTGCGAAGTCTTCAGCCGTGACTTTTATGGAAGGATGTCGTTTCTGGTAGTGTGTGAGAACTCCGTGAATGCGCGAGTTCACATAGGGACAGTGTCTGCACTTGTAAACAGAGCTAGGGTTGATATCTGCTTCCTGAGCGAAGTCAGCAGCTTTCACTTTCATGCCTGGGTGTTTTTTGCCGTAGTGGGTCAGGAGCCCATGAAGACTGTTGTACTCCGACAAGCACACAGTGCACTGGTAAGGGTTGTTTGAGATGGACGATGTGGCAGACAGAGAGAGAGTAGGCTGTCGCTCATGTGTTGGACGGCTGACTTCAACCGCAGCTTCTTCTTGCTGGTTGCTGCTGTTGAACGGACTGGACATGGAAACGTGTCCTTTGGGCAGTTGTGGGAGCAGCTTATCATGTGCTTGGTTTCCCTTGATAATGTCGAGCAGGACTGACTCGTCACCTTTAATGGCCCAAGGGTGCACTGCTTGGTAATGGTTTGTAATGTCCCAGATGGAGCACGCCTCAAAGGCACAGTCTCTGCATTGGTAATGCTTTGTTTCAGAGTTCCCAGCTTGCCTGCTGGTGGAAGTATCAGGTCCAGCCCACAGTTTGCTGGCCATGTAGGTGTAGTCGACGTTGTGCTCAGGATGGCGTCTTTGGTAATGCATCAGCAGCCCACTTGGTTCAGCGTGCGAATATATGCACCACTCACAGTGATAACCAGCCTCCAACACGCCATCCTGATAAGCCCAGTGTAAGATCGTCATGGCCGTGGCCTTCACAGTAGGATGATCCTTCTTCAAATGCTTCTTCAAGGCATACACATAAGGAGACGTGTATGCACAGTGTCTACACTTCAAAGATCGCAACGACCTGGATTTTTCTGCTTCAGTAGCTGCAGTTGCAGTGGACGTGGAACTCCCAGCTTGGATCATCTGAGCTCGTTCTCTCTGACTCCGGACCACAGCTGTATGCCTACGGACGAGGTCGGCGTTGGCTTTCACCTCCCTGTGCTTCTTCTGGTAGTGAATCAAGACCCCTTTCACAGTACGGTTCCCGTAGTCGCAATGCTGGCAGAAGAAAAGCATTTCAGGTTCCCCTTTGTCGGATGCTCCTTTAGTGCTGGAATTAGCTGACCCTTCAATCCCGTTGTTGTTGAATTGCTTCAGAAACTGTTTAGGAGGTGCAATCTGTAACTCATCCATGAGTTTCAGCAGTCCTGGGGTCGGAGGTGCTTGCTTTATGTACTTTGCCGTCACCTTAATCTCCGGATGTCGCTTTTGATAGTGGACCAGAACGCCCACTACAGAGCGGTTGTTGTAGACACAGTGCTTGCAGTAGTAAACATCTTCATCCAGAGCCACAGGCAACATGGCGTTTGAAGACTTAGGGGTGCTTGTCAGGCTGTAGTTTGAATTGTTTGACAGCTGTGCTCGGTCGACTGATATGACCCGCATGGTCTTCTGTATGCGGAAGTACGAAGCCTTTTGCTCAGGGTGTTTTTTCTGATAATGGACCAGTACCGAGTGCATGTTGGGACTTGAGAAAGAACAGACATCACAGTCGTAAACCACCACATTACCACCCAGACCTTCTCGAAAAGTTTCAGCCTCAGTGTTCGCTTCTGGTGTTTTGCAGATGCTTTTGAGAGCAGGACTGGAGGATGATCTGGACCCAGATGAGGTGGAACTGAAACTCTTAGGTCCAGAATTCAAGATTTCCCTCAGTGTTTGGGACTCAGCAGCACCCTTATGAGGCTGATCGACCATGTAGCTTGAGAATATCATGGCATTATTGATCTTCACCGAAGGGTGCATTCTTTGATAATGAGGCATCAGGCTCCGCACATTTGGACTTGTGTAGGAACAGAAACGGCACATGTACACAAGATCTGGCTGGTTAAAGTTCAAGACGTTACTTGCTTCTGGATGGTGTGTCATATAGTGCTGGTGCAGATCATTGAAATTGTTATATTCAATGAAGCACTCAAGACAACGGAAGACTGCGCTCTGATCCTCTGGGTCCAGGATGTATCTGAAGCTAAACTTGATATAAGGGTGCATCCTCTGGTAGTGTGTGCTGACACTGCGAGCAGACTTGTTTTGATACTCACAATGTTTACAGTAGAACAGGTTCCCGGGTTCTTCGGTACTGTATTCAGTGTTGTCTTGATATGTCTCTCTGCTATCTTGACTGCTTTGATCTTGGGCATCTTTAGATTCCAAAGAGGCACTGTAATTATCTTCATCATCAGAAATAGTTACTTGAACAGGAATGTTTCTCGAGCTTAGTTTGGACTGAAGATTGCGCTTTCTTTTTCCGACACCGCGCTCTGTCTGAACACTTCCAGAATTTCTAACATGAAGGTGCTGAGTGTTAAAGGTGTAGTGCTGACTTCGAGCATCAGAGGACTCTCTCTCTTTACTTGTTTCTAAATCGATGTGATTTCCATTCTCCTCTACATCGTCATCCATCTCCTCAAGGTTAATCACGTCTTCGTGCTGTTGGCTTTGACTAATCTTGCTCTGCAGATTGTTTGCAATTTCATCAATCCTTGTCCGTTTTTTAACAGGAGAGAGATCCAAGGGCAAATCGTTGATGGACTTTCTTGCTGTCTTCCCGATAAGATGCTTCTTGGTTGAAAATCCAAGGATTGAGGTCTGAGTTTTCTGAACGAAGCTTGAGGAGCTGTAGGATTCGGATTCAGAATCTTGCTGCTCATTGGACGAGCCCTCTTGACCCGTGACTTGTGTTCCATCACAGTATGAGTGTTTGTGTTGCTGGTGGACACGTAGACCTTTCAGTGTGACGGTGGAGAAATTACACAGTGAGCATCGATGAGGACCCTGTTGTTCCTCGACTGCATTGGATTTTTTTCCATTGATTTTAGAGCTGCTGTTTCCTCCGTTCACTGGCTCGGAGCGTTCAGCCAGACCATCTACACTTTCACTGGTTAAGTCCATAGTGTCCCATTCGGAAGACCCACTGTGACATTGTTTGTGCGTGTCAAGCTTTAGTGGGTTGGTGCAAAGAAAGGGGCACTCGTCACATTTATACACCGTAGCTTTGCCAGATAAGTGTATGTTCTCTATGTGACGAGAAATACTACGTCGGTGCATGGTCAAGAAGGAGCAGAAAGGGCACTGGAACCTGTTCAAGTGTCTTTTGAATGGAACTCCTTTAGTTTCCAGCAGGTCATTATCCTCTTCTGACAGAAGAAGCTTAGCAGAATCCTCAGCTGACTCTGTGTAATTGGGATCATCCAAGTCACCGAGTTCATTATCTGAACTGCTTCTGGAATCATTCAACATGCTGGCATCTAGATCAATGCCAGACCTAGACATATCTGACATGGTGAAAGTTGATCTCTCGGAGAGTATGGAAGATCCTGTGCTGTTGGGTATTTTTGCTGTGAGCTGTGAGTACTGAAAACCTGATATCCCTGAAGTGGCCTTGAGTGATGCACTGCCAGAGGATCCTTTGACTGACGAGGCATTAGCGGAGGAACCTTCATTGCTCACTAGATCGTTCAGGTTCAAATTGGAGGTTGGAGTGCTTCTCCTGGATGAAGCAGAATCAGACTTACTGGATCCGGCACTTCCATCCTGAATTTTGGGTTGTTGCAAGGATACCATGATTTTCACCATGTTGCGGTGTTTTTTCATCATGTGTTCGGCTAATTGCTGCCTTTTTGAAGTCTGAAACCCACACCACTCACAGTTAAAGCCTCCTCTTGACTGGGGTTTGATCATAGATTCCAGCACATTACGCTCTACATCCTCTGCCGACTCTTCACATTGTTCTTCAATGGAGGAGGCGTCAGAGTCTAAATCCAAAACCTCAGCTCCAACAGGAGGAGCCGAGTGGCCTGGTGGACCTTCTTTGTGATGCATTTTCTGGTGTTTCAGAATCCGTGCTCTGTGTGGGGATTTGTAAGTGCAATACTGGCAGGAAAAGACTGTTGCTACACCATCGTGAGTTGTAGTGCTGCAGCTGGCCTGCTTGGAAGTTTTGAGGGATCTCTCATCGCTTGCTTCTCCATGGACCTTCCTGGTGTGGTCACCAAGAAGAGAGCTGGATCTGAAGTACCGCACACAGAACTTGCACTGGAAAAATGGAGTTTTGTTCGAAGGTTTTCCCGACTGGTTGGGTTTTGCTTTCTTTGAACCAGAGAAGTGCCTAAGGTCTTTGCTAAAGGATTTAATACCTGAAACGTAAACAGAGAAAGAAACGATTTTAAACAAACTAAGTTCGAACCGCTAACGTGTCATTATTTTTGAATCGCAAATGTTGTTATACCTGCTTCCTTTTTCAACGAGTCATAATTGTGATTGCTCAAGTCTTCCTCATCCTCTGTTTGGCTGAGGGAGTTTAACGAGTTTGACCTGGATCGTCTGGGTGACCCGTCACCTTCCCCCACTTCTGCGGGCTGCAAGAAGGCTGTGTGGACGTCTTGTATGTGCGCCTTGAGCTCATCGTTCGACTCTGCACGGAAATCACAGCCATCGCACTGCAGCACTTCCATCGCTTAGGACTCCCTGGAAAATCAGGGAAACCTGGTTAGGGACAAAAAGAAAAGAAAGATGTAAGAGTACAGAAACAGCAAGCATTTGGAAAGAAAATTATACAGCAAGTATTTCACAGCAAGTCAAAAGCAATCTGAAATTCTGACAAGGCAGAATTCAACAGAAGAATCTTTCTTTTTTTGGCGAGCGGTCAGTCTGCTCCAAGAACAATAGCTGAGGAAGGATTATGGGCTGATTTGTTCCATTTTTTTATTACCCAGGGATAAGCCTCAGCTGGAGCACACCAGTGGGCCTTGGTATTTACATCAGCATGTTCCATCAGATTGCATCAAGCCCTTCTGAAATAAGATTGAGTGAATCCGCCGAGGGATGAGGAACGCTCAGGGCTTCAGAGATGCAGTGCAAACACAAAGGATTATGGGGCAGGCCGTCACTTGGAGGTGGCATTATTATGTCCCGTGACCTAAGAGCACCCGGCAACCATGCCAATCAATGAGCTGAAACAAAGTATGATTCCGTCCCTGATCAATACTTTTTCATTAATACTTGCACCGCTGCCAAAATTCAACACATACACATGCCTTTATGTGCACAAATCCCTGCTGGAATATTGCAATATTTCATTAGATTGCACTGAACATTTTCATAAACCAATAAAACGTTTCCATGAAAATCTACAAACTGAGCCAGAAATTACAAAGAGTATGTTAGGAGCAAATGATTTGAATAAAACTAATTCAGCACTAACCTCATGTAAACCTTACATACAGAAATACATATAAAACCACAACTGCTGCTTTTCTCTACAATACCAAGCAACAGTTAAAGACCATGTGCAGAAACAGGGAACATGTTTTTCTTCATCATAGGTCATTCTCAGTCTGATCCGTGTGGCAAGGACATGAATATTAGCATGAACTCAACAACAGGAATGCATTTAGCACGATACCAGCACTGCAGATCTAAAAGCCATCAACACAAACCAGAATAAATCTTCAGCCTTGGCTGGCTCTCTCACCAGGACACATTCTGTGGGTGATTTCTGCAAGAAAAGGCCTCAATGTCAAGGCCAGTGTTATATGGGTTTAGTGCAACGCTACACATTAGAGGAGGCCTTGAACACTGTAAAAACAAACAAAATAGATTCTACTTGGATTTTAGTCATTCTAAAGGCACAATAGACCATTTTGACTACATGTGAGGATAAATGGATATCATATCAGTCAATTAATTAAAAAAGGAATCAAAATACTATCAAGGACCCGCAATTGTTATTAAAATAAGAGACACATACAGTTATAATAGAACACTTGTGCTTTAAATATGATGCAAAAAAATACTTTTCCTATTCAGCATATCATTTAATGCAACTATAAATCAACCCCCATAAAAAAGGGGGAAAAAATAATATCACGTAATAAACCTTTGTACTGATGTAACCAAGTCCATGTATTTGGGTAAAAATCTGGTCTTTTCATGGTGCAATTAAATCCTGATAAATACAGTTGCATTTGATATCAATATTCTTTAGATTATAGGTACCTTTAAAACTACATGTCACTTAAACCTCTTTGGAGTATTAGTAGACTGTTAGGTTAGGGTTAGTAAAATAATATACTTGTGAAGCAACATATAGTACATTTTATGTCTATTAGTAGATATTCAGCACAGTCTACTAATACTCTAATGACTGTTAGTTTACCTAAAGTCAACCAAATTTCCAAAGTGGACTGTCAAAATAAAGTGTTTATTTCCCACATTATTGCTGCTTGACCCAACTGATAAAAAACTAAAACAATGGCATTATCACATAACGTCTGCTGTAAAGTGCCGAATTTAGAATTTAGTACTCAAAACCCATCAAATTGCCACATGTGATAGTTATACAGACACTAGCCTAAAAACTGGTTTCATGGCTGAATGGTTGGAATTCCTGATAGATGAGAAGATTTCTTCTTGAGAATGAAGACATCTGAGCTCTCACACCTATGTCTTATCACCTGTGGCCTCAAACCGTAAAAGCAGATGTCGGTTTCAACCTTCATTCTCAACAACACTGCCAGTGTGTCCCAGGGCAGGTCTGCCCATTGTCTCTTGAGGTCGAGTTTCAGCTCCGCCCTGATGTGTTTCAGAGGAACTCGGAAGAGCAAACTTACACCCACCTCGACGGCCATATCTGGACACTCCATAACGTCTGGTCGAGGAGGAAAACACGAATGCAAAAATTGCAGACATAAAACAACACAAATCGCAAGCTTCAAGGCTAATGGGGTGAAATTTGTGAAGCTTTCATGTGCTTGGCGCGGCTCTGACAGCCACTGAGCACCACAGATCCTTTGAGCTTCAAGGGCAGCCATTTTAAGAGCAGCAATGTGTGCTGAGGTGTTCAGGCAGAGCGTAACATGGACTCACGGATCTGATCCTCTCGCTGCCACTGGAGAGCAGCTGACAGAAATCTATCTAGCAGATGTAACGCACCCAAAACCTTCAGCCTGCACAGCTCAGCAGAAGCACAGGGAAGAAAAAACCTTCTGGCGTGCCAGCCTGAGCTCAGCCTGTCATATTTTCAACATCTTGGGATTTTAAAAAAACATATCACATTTTACATGCGGCAGAAGCTTTTACCCAAAGTGATTTACAAAGCATCCGAAGGTGTGCAAGTGGAGTGCTGGGCTAAAGACTTTGCCACATTAGACGCTTTCAAAAAACACTTGGGCTATTTATATATGATTGTGGAAACTTCTCCAAGATGTTAGAAGAACCTACCAGTAAACTTTTTATAAATGTTGCAAAGGATGGATGCACCAAATATTGATGTGATAAACAATGCACATGATCCTTTATGAATCCTTTAACACATATTAGGGCATATTAGATGCTTCCCAAAAACACTTGGCTATTTATACACTAGTCAACATTTGAAGTGGATCAAAACCTTTCATCAACGTTGTCCTGAAACCTAAAAGTGTTCTTGTCTTAAGAAAACTTTGATGAACGTTTTCAATCCACTTCAAATGTTGACTACTATATTTGCCTTAGAGCAACCTAACAGCAAACTTTCTTAAAAATGGTGCACAGGTGTATTTGGGACAACGCAAAGTATGGACGCACCAAATATCAACATGATTAATAAATAACTCTCCGAAGCAGGGCTCGAAGTTCACTGTACTGGTACCTTGAGGACTGGTTGTTCTTCCAAGCATCTTAAAAGCACATTAAAGTAAAAAACATAAAGAACTGTGTTAAACAAATCTTTCTGTCAAACATCTAATGTCCCAAAGACTTCAAGTCAGTGTATAAGAACTGCAAGCTCTACTGGTAAACATTAGTAATGCCAACAACATTTTTCCAATACTTCAACTTAAAATAACTAAAACCATGTTAACTACATTTGTTTTTAGCTAAACAAGATTCAAATAGACAAGACGCATTGAAATGACTTTACAGCCAATCCAATTATAAACTAAAATCAGTCTTATCTGGTTGATTTTCAGCATGGACAGAGTCAAGAGTCTCTCACGTCCTCAAAACCAGCTCAGAGGAACTAAAGCTTCACTAGAGGTCTAAAAATGCAAAGCATGTCTGAACTTCCCTCTTTCAGAGCTCACAAAACATCTGCAGCCTTGAGCTAAGAATGAGGAAGACGTGAGAGCGATGGGAAAAACCGGACACCTGCGAGACCTTTCAATCCCAACGCAACCAGATTCCAAAGTCTACTGATGTTTGTTAATCACCAACCAGCTGGAAAAATCTGACCAAACATCCACGAGCTTCATTATGTTCCACCAGACACAAACATCTAATCAGCTCTCTTGAACGAATAACGATGCACTGATTAACAACATTTCCAGCAAATTAATTGAGGGCTGACGGCCGAAGAGAAATTACACACGGTTAAACCAAGCAGCCAGAAACTAGTATTATTATTTACCCTGATTATTACAAATAGACACTGCGCGTTAAGAGCTGTCGCTCGAGGACTGTCTTTACTCTGGAAAAATATTGCAAAATGCATTGGGTTCTGTTTTAACCCAGAAGAGATACATCAATTGTTCTTTTCTTGTCTGGGTCATTTTTGGCCCAGGTATGTAAGGACTTCTTCCAGGTTTCTCAGCAGCAGAAGTCATCATAGCTGGCTTAACTTCAAGAGCAGTGAATGGAAATATATATTTTTGAGTTCCCATTCGCTCACATATCAAAAGAAAAACTCCCAAAAAAGGAGAACGTTAGGTTTTTTTGTCATTTAAAGCAAAGATGATATGATACAAAGTATATCGTTACAAATGTCCATACACTTAAAAAAATCTCAATACAAAAAACCTCTGATGATGCTGATGACTGTTAAACCCATCTCAGACTTATGAAAAGGTGTCAAAAATACTTTTTGTAAGATTGTTTATAAAGTTAGATCAGTGTCAGAACACTCTGATCACTAGTATAAATATCTAAGGATTCTTGAATCTTTAGTCATTTTACTTACAGGACAAAAATACTAAGAAAGAAAATCATTTTTGCCGGATGATGGGATTAATATGGGAGTAATTATTAAATTATAAGTTGTTAAAAGTTTCTACTCAATATGGAAACAAAATTCATGTATATTTTGTATTATAGTTGTGATTTATGTCTAATTTGATTGAATTATTTTTTCAGAGGTTGTTGATCAGACACAGTATGGTTTTAAGTGAAATAAAGTCATGAAGGAGAAAGCTTTGAATGCACTGCGAGGGTTAAACCGAGCTAACCCTAACAGCAGTAGATATTTTGGTTCGCACTGGCCCTGTTTCCTCAAACACGTTTCTGTCTTTCCACAGTCTGGAGAAGATACAGGAAGTGAAGATCTGGTTCTTTCACTTCGATCTTTAGCGTGCGGTTTGGAGCATGTGTGCCGATCTCTGCAGGACTGTTATATAAGCTCATGGAGCACATTATGTAAAACACACGACAGGGTCGATCACATAAACCTCGCTGGAGCAGGACCAGAGATGTCCAAACTACTGCTACTTCAGTAGAGACACCCAAATAAAATCAACACGAGCATTTCCTGTGTGTGTGTGTGTGTGTGTGTGTGTGTGTGTGTGTGTACATAATACATAGATATGTGTGTGTTTAATTTTTATTGCAGTTAACACAGAGCTCATTTAATGATACTATTTCAAATATACATATTGTTTACTTTCAGTTTAAGTTTACTAAAAAATACCCTAATTCGACAGCACATTACTAGTACACTTATACTTTCCCAGATTCAGAATTTGAAGAGCTTCAAAGAAATACTCTAAGAGACCTTCTGTCTTCTGAGGAACATAAAAAAACAGCTATTTTTTCGCAGGATCACATACCATTTGTGGATGTTTTATGCTGTTTTTTTCCAATAAAATGAAAGTCAAAGGAGTCCAGGGTTTTATCTTTTTTTATGCTTCATAGAAGATAAAAACAACGTAAGGGTAAATAAATGATGGCAGAATGAACAATTTAAAGAGCCACCACAAACAAATCAACATGTACGAAACATCATCTGAAGGCTTGAACGTATGAAGGGAAGAGCCCTGAAATCATCTCATCTTGCAGACTGATTCCTGAAGAACCCTTCCCAAAGCACACTCCGAGAGCTATTTTGAGTTGAATCAGGAATGGTGCCCTCTTTGAGGACACACAGGTTATGCAAGCCACCGAAATAACCCTGGACTGAGGGTTTGTGCCTTCTGACGCTGGAGAAGGTTCCAGAAAGATCACGAGAGGCCAGAGAAGAGGAAACGCAGCCATGTTCTCCATTACAGCAGGAGAAAGAGCTCGGCTAACCTCTAGTTCCTCAAAGCGCTCAGTCATGTGCCTTCCCTCAAATGAGGAAGAAGTCTGAGATGATTCTCATGATAAAGCTCGGCCAAAGATCTCAGATGAGATCTGACACATGACCGGTTCCTGTTCTCACTGGACTTTCCTGATAAACCGGATTGAACTGAAAAGCCACGAGTAACGCTTAACAACAAGTCCAACCGTTCACAACATCCCACGTCAGCTTCATACTGTGCACACACTCCTCTTCTGCTCACCAAGACCTAAAATATTAAAATCTGCGTTAAAGTGTGTTTCTGTGATGTTCGGCATCATTCCTCCAGTCTACAGTGTCACATGATCTTCAGAAATCAGAATAATATAATAACATGATTATCATGTTTTTGCGTAACTACAAAAGTCTGGGATAAAATTTAAGATAATGATTATTTTCCACACTGATAATAATCAGAAATGTGTGTTGAGCAGTAAATCAGGATATTATTAGGATCACTGAAGACTGGAGGAATGATGACGAACATCACAGAAATATTCACACAGATATTCTAAAGTGTAAAAATATTTCACAATATTACTAATATGACTATATTTTGGATCAAATAAATGCGGCGTTGGTGAGCAGAAGAAATCATAATTACTCTAAACACTTTTTTAATCTTGTGTTGAAACATAACACAGTTTAACAAATAACTGCAAAGAACTCAATCTAACACAAGAACGCAGTAAAAGTGACTAATCAGACCAATCTATACCAGCTCTTCACATCCTGTCGACTGTTTCCCGACGTTCATATCAACAGATGTGAGATCTTCTGGAGTGATGTGCTCATAATCTTCTTCCTCCATCCAAATCATTGGCTTTTATGTTTCAAAGCAAATCCCTTCCAGGAAGCATATGGCAGCAGAAATAGGTCAGCCATTAACAAACCAACATGAAGCTTCTGAGACGCATCCAACACAAGCCGTTCCCAAGAGTCGATTTAAGACCCGTTAACCCCTTCTGCAAAAACACGAGCATTATTCTCCACGAGCGAGACAATGAAGCTCCCCTGAGAGACTCCTCTCTTTATAAAACACACAGTAAAGGAATGATATACAGAAATATCAGCACAACAGTCCCATAAACAAGCAAATATAGAGGAGTAAATATTTTAGACACATTAATGAGTGTCCCCTCCTCTATGAATCAGGGAATGAATCTTATGAACGAATGACTCACTCATTAATGAATCAGTGCTGTGAACAAATTGATTGAATGAATGATTCAATAACTCAAAAACAGCCGCTTGTTTCTTTTCTGAATAAATCATTTCAAACTCATTCATCTTTGTTTTGTCTCTCTGAATGAATCTGTGTTTTGAAAAGCGATTAAGCGGATGATTTTATAAAAACAGAGTGTTTCTTTTCAGAAAGAATTGAAGTGAACGAATTGCTTAAATAAATAATTCGATGGTTCATAATGAGTCCTCTTTTCTTGAATACATCAGTGTTTTGAAAGAATTGGTTAAATGAATGACACTGATATAATGTGAGTTGCACATTACTGTATATGATTTAATTTCACAATGGCAAATTAGATGCACCTAAAACAGTCAATGAGACAGACATATATATATATATATAACACGTAAGGGATAATGTAGAGGCAGCCGACAGTGTGATCAGGACCCGACTTGCCACATAAGGAAAATAACATTTTATTGGCATATTTGTTTTAAATTAACATTTTCATCCTTCGGCCAAACGATATAGTACCACGTGACTGACATTCAAACGTTAGTAAGACAATTTATAACATCTACATATGAATATTATGAATTATTAATATGAAAATGTTCCATTGTTAATTGAGGTTGTCCAGTGTTTGTCACAAGATGGCGCCAAACGATTTTAAACATACAAGTAGTACCGGCTATGCGTTATTACTCTGGA
Source organism: Enteromius afrohamiltoni (assembly GCA_034779775.1). Taxonomy (NCBI): domain Eukaryota; kingdom Metazoa; phylum Chordata; class Actinopteri; order Cypriniformes; family Cyprinidae; genus Enteromius; species Enteromius afrohamiltoni. The sequence continues at coordinate 14,584 of JAUYWG010023891.1, forward strand.
GCGGTTATTATTTGAAAGGAACGAACCTGCAAATGTCTCAACTGACCAATCAGAATCAAGCACTCCAGAGAGCCGGGTAATAATGTGAAATATGCACTGGGCACAAGTAACACTGGAGCACAGCAGCACAGATATAATCGTTTTGTTTTGTTAATCGTAATGTTTTTCTCCCTCAGATTCAGATATTGTCCTCTCCTAACACACCAGACATCAGTGGAGAGATATTCATTCAGATCTAGATGATCTTAGAAATCTTAATTTAAAAAAATGACACCCTTATGACTGGTTTTGTGCTGCAGGGTCACAATTATAACAATAAAAGAATGGTTCTTCTAAGAACTGTTCACTGAAAGGCTCTTGGGAAAGCAGGAAATGGTTCTTCTATGGAAACAAAAGCAGGCGTTTTGGAAGCTTTCTAATAGCGAGCAGACAGCAGGGATCAGGGATGTTCAGCTGAAGCTTCTGAAGAGAACGGCGCGGCTGCGGTTGAAGAGTCACCTCGCTCCACTGATCCTGACTGAATTATCTCCTGCATCAACCCTAGCGACTCCATTTCACAGCTGACACTGGTCATCCACCATTTTGTGCTCCTCAGATCTTCCTGACTCTTCAAACCCCGCTGGCCTTTTCTCAAGAGACCGAGACATGCGTCACACGAGAAGCAACACCTCGACCAGCTTCCTCGAGCTGCCGAAGCACAACAGACACAAAGACGTCTCCTGAAACAAGCAGCTGCAACATCTCAGTAGAGAACCTGATATCTGGAAACACTGAAACTGCAACACCTCGAGCGACTAGTGCTGGGAGATACGGAGACAAATACAACTCTCAGAAGGAATCCACTGTTCGGATTTATAAGTAGTAAACTTCAAAATGTTACTATAATATGATTTAAGTAACTTTTTCTTTGTTGTCATCATAAAAATCACTAGAAATCTACGTGAATTACACCTGCATGAGTCAGCTTCTCCTAAAACCATATCTGCTCAGCGGCGTGTCAACGAAACATCTCGTCATTTAAAGAAAAAAAACCCCTCTACTTTACATTCGTAACCAAAGACACAATCTCAACCTGCATTATTGAAGAAGACATACTTCATCCTCACTGAGCTTCAGTAATTGCCGGCCTGAGGCGTGGGAACGTTTTATCTAATGATGATGGATGAAACTCTTGGAGATCCTCCACTCAACAAGGTCACGCTTTCCACAAGCACTTTAACACAAACCTACAGATATTTCAGTCGCCCGCTGGATTATGGTGTGTAACGTTCTTCCCCCGAAAACAGTTGCATCTCAAAGACTCACATCTCACTTCTGCATATGAATGCAACGATTGGCTACGAGAGGCTTGTTGCATCATCTGACATCAAAACATGAATGAAACCGCATGGGATTTGAGAGAAGCCACGGAAGAGAAACAACACAGAAGATGATGTTTTGAAGAATATCTCCATTGTTTTTGATCGTGCAATGAACGTTAACGGTGTCCAAAACCACACTGATTTTCACCGTGTGGAAATAAAACCACAAAATCTAAAATATTTTAGATTTCAGTTTGACAGAAAATAAGACTAAACAGAACAAAACACAAAAATGTATGATACTACAGTGAACACCATCCCAGTATACCTCACTACATCACCCACACTACACCACACCACTGCACTAAACACACTTTGAGGCTTGAGAGGGCAAGATGCTACAAATAGTGTCATTATACAAAGTCACTGTACAAATGTTCACACTTCAGCATCCAATGAGGCCATCAGAGCTTCGGGAGCGACTGTAAGAGGAAGAGAATGAAACGCTCAGGACCAAAACACTGGAAAATAACCAGGAAGCGTTTTCCCTCAGGAAACCTTCAGTTCCAATTCTGCTGCTCTCTTTCTGTCTTTGGCCTGATTCAGGCCGTTTTCTCAAGCCAATGAGTGTTACCATCAAACCGCATACAACATCAAAGCGTGAGGACACGCTCGACCAAAGACAAGAGATGTTCGTCCATTTGGATCTCCTAATGAAGGACTATTCCCAGCTGAAGGACAACAAGAGCCTGGGAGGATTCGGAGCAAATATTGACTAAAAATCACTGAAGAAACAGCCCGTTTGAAATCAGTGCTGGAGTTTTGAGTCCTCTGCAGCAGCAGACGTACTGCGTGATGTCAGAGGAGTGTGTGTGTGTGTGTGTGTGTGTGTCATTACAATCACTTCCACAAACACAAGAGCTCAGACTACAGTTTTAACAGCGCTGCAGACACTTCCGAACAAACCCTGGAGTAAATATGTTCTTCACATGCTCTGATCCAAAACCACTTATAGTTAATATTTTGAAATATTCCCAAGAAAGACCTTTGAATGGACTACTCCTAAAACACACAGTTTTAAAAATATTACAAATGTTTCAATTAAATGCTTCACTCATCTGTGAATCCTGAGAAATAAAGTGCATCACCTTTTCCCCAAAAATACTTTTGTTTATAAATTAGAATGATTTCTAAAGCATCATGTAACAGAAATAAATTACAGTTGACCAGCTATTCACAAAGAAAATAGTTATCTTAAATTATAATACGTTTTCATAATTTTACAGCGTTTTGGATCAAATAAATGCAGTCTGGGCGAGCTTTAAAAAAATGACTGAATGTCAGCGACCCCAAACTTTTGAACGTTAGTGTATTTTAGTCATCTCGCAAAGGTTAAATGATCTGTGGTGCAGGAATGGGCCACCGCAGCCCTACAAGATCTTTTTTCTTTCTGTTCAGTACAGGAAGTACAGGAAGAGTACAGGAAGAACCAGTTACTAACCATTCACTAACCTGAGAGCATAATGATTCTGCATGTCAACTCACGGCAATAACAACACCTGCTCGATATGCAGAAACGCACTGCTGGAGAATCAGTTCAGCAGCTGCTGATTGTTTTTGTATGATTACTAGATCATTTCTTAGGAATGTCCATCATCCATATAGCTAGCTATGATCTGTTGCTTCCCTTGGAGAATACTGCGAGAAAATCCATGCCGGTGGAGCCGAAGGATCTCCAACAGACAGACTCCAGAAACTCACTTCTATAAATAGCAACACAACATGCCAATGTCCAGGCTGTCTCCAGAGAGTCCATACGTCTCGGTTCGACTTGACCAAACGCTCTTGTAGCCACGCGTCAGAAAGATGAGCGATCCATTAATATTAACTCACCGACAAGAGCTTCCTTCCCTCCAACTCCTTCAATATTTAATCAGACTTGGACACTGGCACCTTGGAGCCGAGCGGATCTGCGACAACACGCTGCTGTTCGCTCTCAAAGGACGCCTTGTCCTGCCTCTGAGCTCGGCCTCTGTAGGAACAGAGGCTTTTACAGAACGCTGAATGATTCCAGACACATCTGCAGATCCAGCAGAAGCACAGAGCCTCAGATACTGCTGGATCATCAGAGAACAGAACCCTGAACGCCAGAGAGTCAGGCCCACCTTCAGCTTACAGTCTAACGCATCACCCTGGAGCACGGCTGTCTGAAAGATTTCCACTGATGTCTGGTTTGGTAGGATACGACAATATTTGAAAATGGAAATATTGAGAAAAAACCTAGCAAGTGAAGTCCGTAGCAACGCATATTACTGAGGAGAAATGAGGATTTGATGGAACCTGATCTTTACTTAATATATGAATGATTTTTGTCATAAAAGGAAATGTGTAGTTGTGTATCGAGCTCCAGAGACACACGTGAACTGATCAGAAATCATCCTAACACACATTTCTGATTACTATCAAAGGAAAGATTTTCCCAGTCGTGTAGATCTGACAGTATTATCATCAATGCATTATTTCTCTTAAATAATGAAAGTTGAACGTATTTATTTATTTTGGCAATCATAACCGGTTATATTATTATCACTTAGTGCTTTCAAATGATAAATCACATCCAAAATAATAATATAATAATATATTCTGCACATATAAATACACACACACATGCATGTAGATATTTAAGTTTATATATTTATATGAATGTGAATCGCATGCAAAAGTTTTAGTTATGTGTGTGTACTGTGTATATTTATTATGTATGTATTTAAACACACACATACACATGTGAAATATGTACACGCCTGTATTTATATATACACATGTGATGTTGAATATAGGATTCTAGGATATATATATTTACGTGCATTCAAGTGTTGGTTCGAAATATTGCTCTTTAAACCTCAAGGCTTGTGGTATTTCAATTAAAACACACAGAGCGTGCAGCACAGCTAATTATGCCTCTCACGAGGTTACGTAAATAAACGCAGCACCCGAGACAGACCCTTATATAACGTATGTCTTCTTCTGATCAGACCGAATGTGTGTGAGACTCCAGAAAGACATGCATCACTTCAAGAAAGCGTCCACTGGACCATTTCAATTGGCTTTTGTGTGCCTCGCTCCCCTCTCTGTCAGGCCGCCCGAGGAACAACTCCAAACTTCAGCGAGTTTCTGCCTCGTCCCACTGAAAGGTCCATTTTGTAGCTCGGATCACGCGACCATCAAAATGGAAGCCCTTCAGCTGCCTGCAACGAGCAGCGTCCTTAAAAACAATCTTGAGACGCAGCACGCTTCTCCTGCAGGAAAGCATTCAGTCAGCCGTGATCTCACGTGCATCTCTTCACTACAGCTTCAGGAGAAGCGTCTGAGATACGGCCGCTAAAACACACACACGGACAAAGAGAGTCATTAAGGTGACCTGAAGAAAGCCGAAGATGGCCCGGAGCCTCGGGGCGCTCCTCCACCTTATTAATAACACAAGCAGCCTTTGACATTCAAAATTATTCAAATGAAATCAGCACATTACTCCGAGAGCACAAACATCCCCGGAAACACCTGACCAGATCCAAACACAGACCGTTATTAACACTAATAATAATAATAATGATGTTGTGTCAAAGTACCGGCCTATTAGTATTGTTCTTAAAAACTTTGTTTAATATGTCATTACTTCTAATAAAGAAATGCTGTCCACCGCTTACGTGTTTGCTGTGTCTGTATATCTATACCATTTCAATGATTTCATATATAAACGTAGCATTTGTCTTGAATTTTTACATGCATGTGTGTTTATAAATACATAATAAATCTACACACACACACATTTATATGTTATGCAAACAAACACTTTTATTTAAAGTTAATCGCGATTAAATCATTTGACAGCACTCATTATTATTATTATTAATCACTAGTGTTATCAGAATCATAAATTGCTATTATTTTATAGCCGCATACATAATTATAATAGCATTTTAAGACGCAATCGTAAGCATTTACGAGTGCAAAAGCGCGGAAATAATCGATAAACAAGTTTAACTTTAGTTGAGTTTTATAACACTGAAGGTTAAATTATTACGATTAGTTAATAATAAAAGACACTTATTATTACAGTGTGTTCGTTATAATTGCTGTATATTTATTATAATGTGTAGCACCGTTTACATCTATATACGGTAACACTTCACCATAGTTACTGTAATAACTAACATCAACAAACAACGAACACTGCATTATTACGCTGATTCTTCCTCTTCATAGTCATGGAACTAATGTTAACAAACATAACTTTAACAAACACTGGAATTAACTGGGAGTAATAATGCTGCGGAAGCACTGTTGACTAATGCAGTTAACCTCACTGTATTTGCTTTTAATACCCTTGATCTCACAACACACACCTGGACAACATTCATTACAAAACACTCCTGCAGCTGTTCTGAGCCCTAGTGCGCTTCGTGCTGTCTACATAGGGCTCATACCAGCATAACTAACTCGGTTCACTTCAGATAATTACACCCAACCCACATCAACTCATGTGTAGAGGTGAAGCAGTCCGTTCTTCTTCAATTAAGGAAGTGATCGGACACGCTTGTTTTAAAACTCTATTCAAACACACCGCTGCTCGTAGGGTTTGGAACAGCTCGTGTTTACCCTGATAGCTTCACCCTCGTTGGTCTATCATTAAAAATAGATGATGCCTTTGTGTCTATTCATTGGTTTTCTGTGTTCAACACGACAAAGACACAATAAAGCTTCGCTGAGAGTCATAAACACAAACTTTCACACACCATCTACAATCATCAACTAAATACTACATCAACACCAATCGCTGCTCAGCAAGCATTCTCCAGAGGAGAAGCGCTTCTCCAGCGAGCTCAACAGACTGGATCTTCATGAAAAGTGGGTCAGCGGTGAGCTTGAACCATGAGCCATCGCCGTGTGCTCAACAGTTGCATAAGACGGCTTTTAGCTTTTCCAGGTCAGACGCTCGACCAGATCAAAGTCATTACAGGGAAACCACACACACACACACACACCCCAAACCCATCTAAGAGCTGGGAGAACATGGATGAACGGCTTGCAAACACAAACCGGACCATCACTGCATGCAAATACACGCTTTTTGTTGCATTCAGTCACATTACAAAGAAAGATCTCACTCACTCGGCCTCAGTAAACCACCAAAGAAGCTGCTTAGAAACATCAGACAGCAGCAGGCCCTTAAAAACAGCCAGTAACCTTCATCTGAGAGAACCTGTTTGCCCTGACATGGGAGACGTGCCACCATTTTGAGTTCCTCTGGCCTGCGTCTGTCGCATTGAGTGTGTGTGTGTGTGTGTGTGAGTGTGTGTAGAGCGCTGTCTTTGTCAGCGGGATTTCACAGTGGCCAGAGCAATTGCAGAAGGACACACACACACAGAGAGAGAGAGAGAGAGAGAGAGAGAGCCAATGGAGAAACAACCGTCTTTCACCAAAAAGCTTTGATGGTGTGCAACGCCGAACATGTCACAATCACACACACACACACACGCGTCACACATTATCACACCACAGCCAGACAAGTGCACAAATACACTTCCACGCAGAAGCTTCAGATCTGCTCCCAAACGACACACAGGTGCATAAAGACAGGCGCAGCAGCCTATAAACAGAAAAGTTCAGCATTCGCAAGTTCTACAGCCTTCAGCGTGCATGCATCCACTCAAATGAAACTAAACTTAATTTTCTGCGCCTGTGAGATCTTCTAGAGAAGTACGTGAGGAGCGTCTGTAGGCCACCGTAGAACACGCTAAACTCCGATACCGCGGCGGAAAACACGATCGCGGGGCAAACTTCGCGCAGAATCAAGTTAAAAGAGAAAGAGGGGGGGAAAGCGCGGACGAGCGTGAAATGTCACCGACCGCGCGTCCAGCTCCATGCAGTGGCCAGTGGCAGCAGGAGAAAGTCAACCTTTGTTCTCCAGACTCCATTTTCTGGAGGAAGCCTCGGTGTCATTCTACACCTGCGGCGACGAACACCTGGAGCCCGTCGCGGGAAAACAACAAGGCTATTTTCACGCCGCCACATTGTAGCACTCCGGTCACGTCACGGGAGCGTGGCGCGCGCGTTTGCACGCGTCGCGTCGCGTCCGTCTGCGACCGACTGACTAATGGACGCGGAGCTCCAAATCCGTGCAATGGCTTCCAGAAAAGCGCCGGGCGCGTTAGGCGCTTCGCCGCTCGGATGCGCTCGCCGGCGGAGGAAAACACGCGAGGGGCAACGCGTCCGCGCGCGAGCTCCAAGGTGCCCGTTTTTTTGGAGGATTGGCTCTGGGAGGCATTAAAAGCGCATTTCCAGGTCGTTCCCGAAGCGCCTCTCCACGGATTCCGAGCTCCGGCGCGTTATTGTGGAGCGTCAAGCGCGAGGCGAGATGTGGACGGTCGTGAAACCGAATACTCACGCCTGGATCCTGGATCTTCTGCGAACTTGTTCCCCGTCTAGAGCAGCAGGATGATCGCCATCTTCCCTCTCGCTTCTGCTGCTGCTTCTCCTCCTCCTCCTTCTCCTTCTCCTCCTTCTTCTTCTTCCTCTCCTTCTTCTTCTTCTTCTTCTTCTTCTTCTTC
>JAUYWG010023901.1:0-25532 GCA_034779775.1 Enteromius afrohamiltoni
TTTTATTTATTTGGGAAATTGTATTTTAACTGTTTCAAATATTCTACCTTTGGCAGTATTTGCATGTGTGTGACAGAGAGAGGTGGAGAGAGTATATGCTCATGGACACACAGATGGTGGGTGTGTAGAGTAGGTGTTTGTTTGAGTGGGTGTGTCTATGCGGTGGGAGCTCACAGTATGCCAAAGAAAGAACACACAAACACATTCATGAAAACACACCCAGTCGCGCCACACCTCTCATCCAGCATCACCATCATGTGACCAATCCCTCTTCACCTCACAGTGGGTATCACAAAAATACAACCAATCCCCTGTCACTCCTGCGTACGCCCCATGGGCAGTCTCCTCCACACCTTCAAAGTAAACCCACATCAAGGCCTTACGCTTTTCTACAAACACATCATGTTTATTTGATCATATCGGAACGGTTTCATTGCTTTGAAAATCACAGATGGAATGGAGAATATTTGGAATAATATGCATGGTGTTGTTATGGACATTTTCTGAGTACAAAGAGGTGACAAAGAGACCTGAAGCCAAGATGGATTTTCTTACACACGTGCACACACAAACCAATATACTCTTTCCAAATCTCCTTAAGATGGCATTTAATTAAGCTATAAAAACTAAACTTAGATAAACTAAACAATCAAAAGATAAAAAGGGATTCATTTCACCTAAGTCTTGTAATGCTGCCTACAACCCGAGGAGGCCACTGTTGTCAAAATATTCGATATATGTTTTTAAAACGGAAGGGTATTCTCTATTTCTTCTGCTACAGACATACAGTATGTACTTGGATAGTTGCCTCTTTTTACTCCACTGAACCTTGGGGTAGGTACTTGACATTAATTAGGCCTAGAAAAAGTAAAGTCTAATACTTTGATTTTAGATTTGAATGTTATAAACTTTTTTACATTTTACATTAATGGGGAAATTCGCTGACAACAGATGTTGACTAGACACTGTAGTTACCTTATATTATCATAATAATTGACGGCATATGTAAGTTATGATAATGGAAACCTAGTGTATTGTACATACCTTTATAAAGCACAAGACAGTCAGTAGGGAGTAAAAACTGAAAGAGGTGACATAAAAATATGATATATGAAATAAGATTTTTTTTTTGCTGTTTGAATGTGTAGAAACTTCTCTGCCTTGAGGAATTTGCTGACCTGACCTCTGACCTACTGTGAGAGCGTCTATTTATTCCTCTGCAATCCAGTGTTTTCTTACACACCAAAGCCAAAAGAAGTGGAATCTGCAAACACTGCCTCTGTTTGATGTAACACCTGTATGTGGAAAACACATGTAACTAAACCACCTCTGAATTGACCTTCTTGCTAAATCCCGCCTTTAAAACCTTTCCGACCAATTCTTACTTGACAAATGCTGTTTGACAAACATTACATCTTGTTATGATCTTGTTATGTTGTATATGTTTTTATGTATTTAATGTCCATACAATAAAAGTAATTTAGATCCACTGTCATCTGTTCTGTTTTGCAGGAATAACATGTAAATGACAATATAATGACAATATGATTTTCATTTTTTTGGGTAAACTATCAATTTAATTCACCATTTATTGTACATGCAGCTCATAATAACATTTCCCAAAGCCTCATGACCCTCTGACAAATAACAATGAGTCATATTATCCGCAGCAATGTCAACGTAGGCCTATTTGGGAATTATCTGGATGATTCTAAGAATCACCATGGCTAACTATGACAGCAATCAGTGTCATGTCTTTTTTCTGCTCATTTGCTCACACTTTGCTCTATGGTTCAGCTGGATGTCATACATTATCACCCAGCCTCAAATGTCACAGTCCTACAGATCCATAACAATACCCTTTTTGATGTTATAAGCTCTAATCTGATCTGTCGACAGAAAGTAAAAGCACAAAAGCATTTTTAATCAGCCTGCCTAGAAAGAGGAGTTCACCGGGGTAATACAGCATGCTCTTTTGAAGATGAAATAATCATTTCTGAAGATCAGAGTTTGTGAGGTTAGTGATACAACATCAGATCTATATTCAGTTTTGTTTGAGACTGTAATAAAAATACAGTAATAACAATAATGTAAAAAAATATATTAAAACCTATAATAACATTCTTCAGTGTCACATGATCCTTTAGAAATCATTTTCATTTTGTGATTTTAAGATCAAGACGCATTTATTATTATCAGTGCTAAAAACAGTGTTTTTGTTGGAAATAATGTATTTCTGTAGAAATCTTGAAATATTTTAGAAGAGGATTCTTTACTGCAAGCTCATTTGTTTGAAATAAATGAATAAACGCAAGTCTTTACTGTCGCTTTTATTACATTTTAATGCATTCTTGCAGAATTAAGAATTATTTCTTTATAAATTCCTTTGAGAAATTAAATAAAAACTGACCTCTAACATGTAACTTGTAGTGTATAATTGCATAAAACTATATGCATATAGTCTATAACAGATGTTTAATGGGTTGTTTAAGTTGCATTCTTGTGGAGTGACAACATGCCCCACTGCAGCAAACTGACCCAAAGAAATATGAAGCAAAAAGTGTAATCATGAATGTATTATTTTATACAGTGATTTTAAAACATATAATATAATAAGTATGTATCAGAAAATACTAAAATATTAGCCCAATATGTATTAATAATATCTTTATTTAATATTTGATATAATTGTTTTTACCGAACATGATGGTTATCCTACTACAGTTAGGCTACTATAAAACCTTAAGGGATGGAACTGGATATCTCTCAAAGAGCTTTCAGATTCTTCCTGTTTATTTAATTTTTTTTATGGCAGTAGTCAATAAAATCCTCAACTTCCTGGTAGTTTAGGAAAACCTATTTTGTTAGTTGAGGAGCAAGGGCAGACGGAAGTCAGAAGCGCACTACTCAGCGCAGAAGGCAAAGACCGACTGTTACAATCAGAATTGTTGTTATTGTGTACGAGCAGAGTACAAGGACCCTCACCTCAATCACGTGACGGTGAAGGTGCGTCGAGGTGGGCGTGTCCTCGCGAGACTGACTGGCTCTCACCTTGGTCACTGTTAACAATACGAGTGGTCGAGCGGTGTGGACACGCAAAGTGAGTTATATTTGTAAGGTGGACGCACTCATGGCTTCACCTCTGAGAGCGGGATTCTACAGACTGGAGATCCAGAAAACTACTTGGGATGTTCCTGACCGATACACCTCTCTCAAGCCCGTTGGCTCTGGAGCCTATGGGACAGTGTGGTAAGGGGGCTATTGCGCTGAATTATTTTTATCATGTAGAAAGAGTTATATGTTAATGGAGGTTTATGTTGTAAATGTAAACGGAGTTTCTTTAGGGTGTATGGCAAATATAAGACAGACTGAAATATACATTAAGGAGGTTGATAGGCTATGCATATTTATATGCCAGATTTTGGAACTGATTTAAAACAAGCAATGGCTGTATTTTTTAACAGTTAATTTAAATTTGCCTAATGTATTTGTGTTTTTTTATTTACTAAATATCTAGTGCTACTTGTAATACTAGCAACATATGATATGCATCTGTGACATAGATCTGAGGCTTGAGGCTTGGGTGAAATAAACAGAGGTGAACTCACATACCTGAGGGGCAGGTTTCAGCACGTTTGCTGATAACACAGAAATTCCCCCAAAATACTGCCTCTGGTTCGATCAATAGCTTTCTTCTGTCTTGAGCAAAGTCTTTTAGATGTATGCCATTTCTAACAGCTGATAATGAATTATACAGATAAAATGAAAGCGTTATTGGACATATGCTTGTATATAAGTATTTTTTTTTATATTGAAGAAAGATGCCTCATTTGGTTTTTATTGGAATTATATTATAAAACACGGTAAGAGCAGGATTTGTTTATTATTTTTTTGAACTCTACAGGTCAAATTTGACCCACATTTGAACAAGAGAACAAATCATGGCCTTGATCTCATAAGCACTTTATGCAATGTTAAATAAATCTTTATCTACTTGACCCAAAACATAAAAGTCCTCTTGTATGTGATTTTCTCCTAAAGTGTTACCTTGCAAAAAATTGGTATTATATTCTTTTTTTTCAATTTCATTTCAATATGCGTGATTTAACATGCACCTGTAAAATGCACGTAATTTACAAGACATTATTTCTCATACTGTATGTGAAAAAAATAAAATTAACCATAACAACAAACATTGAACTTCAAGTTCTGTAGCATTTTTTATATCAAAATTGTGACTCCAGTATGATAATGATAATGAATGAGTATAATAAATACAGATTTTATTGTTTAGCTATATGACATGTTGGACATCCCTCTGTTATACGTCAATCTGATTTCATGTTAACTGAACATGTGATGAGCTTTCTAATGATAACTTGTGTGCAGTTCTGCAACTGATCAGAAGACAAATGAAAAGGTGGCCATTAAAAAGCTATACAGACCATTCCAGTCTCTGATCCATGCTAAACGTGCCTATAGAGAACTCCGGCTGCTCCGTCACATCCAGCACGACAATGTAAGTCTCAAATTCACAAGAGGAAGACATTAAACCTAGAGAAGACTCTTCATCAAATATTGTATGTTTCTGTATTATTTACATTGTTTCTTACTGTCTTCTTGACAGACTTATAATTTATGAATTTGCATTTATCATTTAAACCAGAGCTTTATGTATGCATGTCGTTTCATAATCCTTCTGTCAACTGAAAGAGAATGAAAAGATTTCAGGATACTATTCTTGTGAAAGCCTCCCTTATGTTCATAAACCGGTTTCTGTGCTTAGTAATCATTATACCTCACGCTGCTGTTTGTTTAATATGGACTTCAGAGCAGTAAGAGGACAATAGATGCAATGATTTTTAACATCAGCAAATAAACATATAGCTGCAAGCAAAAAAGAAATATGACCTCAGAGTAAGATATTACCAAAGTTCCATTTTTGTCTATGTGTGCCATTCTTGAATTTTTAAACTGAATCACGACATATCCTAAATGCAAATATATTCATCTTCTTGTAGGTGATCTGCCTGCTTAATGTCTTCACCCCTGATTCCACACTGGAGAAATTTGATACTTTGTGAGTGTCAAGATATGCATTCCTGTGCAGAAATCTTATGCTTGTCATGACAGGCTGAAAGATGCAGAGCATGCATGCATATGTGTGGATTGTAATTACCCATTAGGCAAAAGTAGGCGACTGCCTTGGGCCCCCGAAATCCAAAGGCCCCCGAAATGCTTTAATACATGAGATGCGCATTAAGTGCGGACACTTTACTATTTCATTTTTAACTGAAACAGTCAAATATATCAAAGAAAACAGATTTATTGTGAATTTAGCTGCATCAAAAAGAGTACTTGGACAACTAGAAGCGAAAATGTAGTTTAAACTGGTTTGTGTCAGTAAATATAATAAGTAATAGAATTATTTTTTGTATCTCACCTGTAAATCAATTGCTATTTCCTGGTCTACAGCATAAAAGAATAAAAGTGTCTGCTAAATAAGTAAAAGTAAATGTAAATGAAAGAATCCTATTATAACATGTACTGTACACAAAATCCCCGTATAATGCTTTATAAATACAGGCCTTATAGCTAGTATAATGTAAATGTGTGCAACTGTATAGGGCCCCGTTCCAATAGTTGCCTGAGGCCCCAAATTCACTAAATCCACCCGTTTAGTGTGATTGAATCTATGTGCTCTATGCAGAGTTTTTACTGAAAAGAATAGAAAAACACAGTGACAAATACAAATGTCTATAACACTGAAATGCTTACATTTGCCACTGTTTTTGCCTAGCTATATGGTGATGCCGTTTGTCGCTCAGGATCTGGGGCACATAATGAAGAGGAAACAGTTATCCAGCAAAGTCATCACATACCTGTTCTATCAAATACTGCGAGGACTCAAGGTCTGCCTTCATTCTGTTCATTGCAACTTTTTCTTTCTTCTTTTTGACATCATACACCAAGTTCCTTTAATGCAGCTTATTGATGATTTTGAAAATTAAATGATATTTAGTCTAAACAGTACTTTCTTTCCGTAGTATATCCACTCTGCTGGGATCATTCATCGGGTATGTACAGTAAATCTTATTTAAACACTAGTGGAACAGTGACCTTATAGTGTATATACACTTTACTGTATTTACTGTTAGTTTTGATTACTTTAATAGCATGAATGTTAATAATGAGATCTTTTTTATTTTTATTGAGAATATATATATATATATATATATATATACATATATATATATATATATATTTTTTTTTTTATGGATTTACATGATATTTCATAATATGGCCAAAATCGTATTAATAGTCCTGTTGGAATATTTCTGTGCATAAACACATTCAATGATATACGTGATAAAATGACAGAGAACACCAATGTCTTGTTTCAGGATCTTAAGCCTAGTAACCTTGCAGTGGATGAAAACTGTGAATTAAAGGTAACATAGTAAAGTTAAAGTAAATGATGATAGAATTAGTGACCCGCAAAATCATTTTACATTATTACAAATAATACTTTGAACAAATGATCATTTGTTTCACTCCTGAAATGTTAGATCCTGGACTTTGGACTGGCGAGACACACTGAAACTGAGATGACAGGCTATGTTGTGACACGCTGGTACAGAGCCCCTGAAGTCATTTTCAACTGGATGCATTATACTCAAACAGGTGACCTTTGACCCAAAACATTAAGTACAAGGTGACCTTATTTTGTGGACCAGTCATATTCTGTTCTGTTGTACCTAGTCTTTTGTCACCAGGTTGTGTTCTTCTGTTCTCAGTTGATATTTGGTCTGCTGGCTGCATTCTGGCTGAGATGATAACAGGAGAGGTGCTTTTCCCAGGCAGTGACAGTATCCTTTCTATTTCCTTGCTTTTTAAATATATCTGTTGACTAAAAGAGTACCTGTTCCTTAACGCCATGTTAAGGTATTGACCAGCTGAAGAAGATCCTCAGCATGACAGGCACACCAAGACCAACGCTTGTTCAGAAAATGCAAAGCAAAGATGTAGGCAAATACCATTTAACAACTCTTACTGCCTATTTTCAGGACCGCAAGTTTAATTATTATATTGATGTGTTTGCAGGCACAATCATATGTCCGATCACTTCCAGTACAAAAGAAAAAGGTCTTCAAAGAGGTCTTTTCTGATATGGATCCTAGTGGTATGTCCACATCTCCGAAATCAATTTCGACCGTAGTCCATTCAAGATGTTGATATTTTGTTACTTCATTGAAACAGATTTGGAAAAAATTTGCATTGCATCACTTGCTCACCAGTGGATGCTCTGCAGTGAATGGGTGCCGCCAGAATGAGGGTATAAAAGTATCACAATTGTCCACAAGTAATCCATGGACTCCAGTCCATCAGCAAGCATTATGTGAAGATAAAAGCTTTATGTTTTTAATGAACAAATCTATTATTAAGGCATTTTTAACTTCAAACAATTGCATTAGGCTAAAATTTGAGTGCTCTGCCATTACTTTCTCCAGTAAAAAAGGAAACATATGTACAGATTAAGCACTGCTTGCAAGCAAAAACATTTAAAATGCTTAAATTATTATTAAATAATACAGAGACTGATGGATTGGGTTTGTTATGGATTACTGTGTTGTATTTATCAGCTGTTCTCTCATTCTGACGGCACCCATTTAGACTAGAAGTAAATGTTAATTTTTGGGTGAACTGTTTCTGTTTCCAACAAACTCATTTATGTGATAATGCGTTGATTTTGAATGAGGAAATGTCACCCTCTTGTGGTAGACTTCTACATTAGCTACTCTATAATTATGATAGCTGTTATTGCTTGACAAAGCTTTATGCATTTTATAATATTCTAAACTCTCCAATAATAGTCATTTTTTTGTGTCGACAAGGTTTCTCATTTGATGCATTCTTTACTGTGATTCACGTTAAATGTGTGTTCTATCTACAGCCGTCGACCTGTTGGAAGGCATGCTGGTTTTAGACCCAGAGGTCAGACTTACTGCAAAAAACGGTCTTTCGCATCCATATCTTTTGGAGTTCCATGATCCTGAAAATGAGCCTGTGTCTCCTGCATATGACGATTCCTTTGAGAGTATGGATCTGGCTGTTAGCGAATGGAAGAGTGAGAGCATATACACACACATACTCCATCTTAATTAACATTTAAAATGCCTTCTGTATCTTTTGTTTATTCAGTTCTAAAACATTTCTAAATTCTTATGTTGGCACTGACGTCGTTTATATTTTTTATTACGATTCTAACTTTTCATGTCTCACAGGTCTCATCCACATGGAGATCATGACATTTGACCCAGACAACCCCAGAGTGACTGCAACCTAATACCTTATATTCACATCAAGGGAACAACACTACCGAGAATCAAAGACACTGATGAACTATTGTTTGCTTTTCTCAAATGCCATTGACTAGCTGTCTTTAAAACCTGTTGTCATCAAGCACAGTTCAATAGATATGATCCTTTTTCTGTTATTAAACATTAACTAAGTAGATACTGACAATGTCCAAGTGTGTAAACCAGCTTTTATATTTTTTAAGAATGCAAGTGTTTTTTAAGATAATAAAGTGAAGAAAAAAAATTGTGATGCCTTTGTTCTTTATTTTTAGGCCTATATTATTATTTATTATGATATTATAGCATCGTATATGGACGATACTTATTAAATTTGAATAATATTAAAATTTTAATTATTTATACTATTTTATAGCTGAGCGTTTAATGTTGGTTAGACGTTAAAATATTAATTTACCAAAAATATTTTTTTCATAATTTTCCTGTATCCTGCTATTATTGTGAATATTCAATAAACAGATTAATAAAGGAAAAAATATATATAAATTTACTGTTAGGGGGTGGTATTTGGTAAACTTGAAATCTCTGGTGAAACATGCAAATGTGCTTCGAAGTTTCCTGCCTGCACCGTTAAAGGATCTGCTGGATGACAGAGTACCAAAAAGCTTTACTTTACATTGGTTTTTGGCCAGCTCGGTCATTTATCAGGTCTTCACTCAAACAAATCAATCATCTGCTTTCGACAGAGGTTGGTATCTCTCACAGGACAACTGCTATCATGTTCATCCACTTAAACAACAACAGAATTGTCCTTTAAGGAGTATGAGTAATACTAACTGACCTGCCAGCTAAACCCTAGCTGAATGGAAGCTTAGTTTGCCTGTTGTAACCCGATATTTTGGCACTGCCTGGTCAGGTGTGGTTTTAGGTCCTATGGGAATACGTTTAAATAGTGGTTTGGGTAGTATTTATCTGTTTAGCCAACAAATGTTTAATGTGTAGTGTACATTTAACAGCGTTATTTAAGTCTCTGAAGAGTTGGTACTTTTGTTACCCCCATGTTTTACACAGTGTTCTGCATCTTTTGACCTTTTTAATCCTGAGGTGAACATCACAAGCCTGACTTTTTTCCCTAACAATGTCGTAACAACGCTGTCAATATTCAGAACAGTGGTGCATCAATATGAAGAGTTTTACTTTTTTTAGTTTGAAACCTTTTTACATTTGTTTCTAAAACATTTACCTGGATCTAGAAAGGTGAGATATGAGATAAGTGTCTTTGTTTCCCAATACTAATATTATTTTAGGCTTATCCAAAATTAAACTTAATTACTAGCCTTACGGTTTTGTCTATTACAAAAACCAAAGAACTTAGGAATTTTGTGATAATATCTAATCTTAATTTTTTGTTAGCTGTGATACTTATTAAATGGATGCTAGCTAATTTGACCTGAATATGACTCTGAATATTATGTTTGCTCGTGTGAATTTGAAAAATGGGTTAAAATAACATGGAAAAAAACATTGCATTTTAAAAAGAGAACCTTACTAAGTAGTTGGCCTGATCTTCTTTTATTATTTATTATACTTAACAAAAATGTAATGACATTTATGAATCTATTCACAACATTTCAAAAAAGTACTATACAATTTTTGAAAGTAATGGTTAAGATCATATTTCTAATCACCTACAATTATGCAATCTTGCATGCCATTTACTCAAATATCTCTATAAAAGTGATGATTAAAGTATGAGTGTTTGTTGCATTTGTGTAAAAAAAAGGTTAAAGAAATAAAAACTGAAGACAAATAATTTTATGTAACCCTGATTTATTGGTGTTTCCAAGTGGTACATGACTCGATGAATACAACAATTTTGACAGAAGAACAGCTCATCAGCCCATCATCCAAAATCAGGAAAAGGAAAGAGTAAAAGTTGGGTAATAACTGAGATTTGCCTCACAGTTACCCCTCTCTGAGGGCAGTACAATCTCAAATGAGTAGATTTTGTTGCACTATGAGTATGCAGCACAATGTCAGTTGTACAACTGATTTTGTGTGTTTAATACTTGCATGTCGTAACATAGAGCAACAAAAGCTATTCGCCCTGAAGAAGTACTTGAGCTCTATGCTTTGTCTGTCTGATTAGCTCCTTTCTCTTTGTGCATCCCCTTAAGGACAATTTGTACTCTGGGTGAGGAGCGATGTCAAGAGGAAAAACAAATATCAAAGACAACAAAGAGTGTGAAAAGCCATTTTGATATAACACTTGACATGAGAGTCTCTTTGGGTCACGGTGGTTTTTGGGGTTTAAACTCGTCAAAAAGTTATGAACTATTGAAATGTAGAGTGAAAAAGATAGGAGTTGCCCAGGTGGTAGATGGTATTTGGGAGCGGGAAACTGGGGTGGACGTTTTTGGTTTACAAGCGGCGCTTCTGGCTCTGCGTCACAGAACGGGAAATTGAAACTTGGCCGCCGCCGCCACCGATGGACATCCCAGAGCCGCCACCATATCCAAAGCCGCTGCCACTGCTGAAGCCACTGCCACCACCAAATCCAGATCCACCACCGAATCCAGCACCACCACCGAATCCAGATCCTCCACCGAATCCAGCACCACCACCGAATCCGAATCCGCCGCCACCGCCACCACCTGTGAACCAAGAAACAGACATTAGTTTTTCTGAATACCAATGCAGTATTTACAGCAAATTATATGCTTTTTGTCTCATCATAGGAAAAGATAATACACTCACTGCTGCTGCTTGACTCCTGGATATGGATGGTTGCAGAGCCACCACCAGATGCAATCCTGACAAAGAAAAATACATGTCAATATAAAGACAAATTTAAACAGAAAAAAATATACTTTCGAAAGAGTAAGGAGACTGACCTGCTCTCCTCTCCTTCCAGAAGTTTCCTGTAGGTGGCGATCTCAATGTCCAAGGCCAGTTTGACATTCATCAGCTCCTGGTACTCACGCACCTGGCGAGCCATGTCCTGCTTTGCTCTTTGTAGGGCTTCTTCCAGTTCCTTAATGCGGAGCTTGGCATCCTTCACTGCCAGTTCTCCACGCTCCTCAGCCTCAGCGATCTGTGCTTCAAGGTTGGCACGCTAAACAGTTCAAAGAAGACATTATGACTTCAGCTTTCGGCAACACTTTTGTGTGTACATTACACTAAGGATTTGGTTGACAGCCTAATTCAGGTTAAAATCTCATCCAAAAGCAAAACGAAATGCTTACTTGTCCCTTGACAGCTTCAATTTCATTCTGAAGTCTGCTGATCATGCGGTTGAGCTCAGCAATCTCAGCCTTTGTGCTGCGAAGGTCATCTCCGTATTTGCCGGCAGATGACTGCATCTCCTCGAACTGGAAGTTGAAAAGAGTGTCTTTGTGATTAGAATCTGTCAGTTCATTGCTTCAAAATAGCATTGGTTTGATGCTTGAATGACTTTTCTTACCTTCTGTTTGTACCAACTCTCAGCCTCAGCCCGGCTGCGGTTGGCAATGTCCTCATACTGTGCACGGACCTCAGCAACAATGGCATCCATGTCCAAGTTGCGACTGTTGTCCATTTCCACAATGACTGATGTGTCTTTGATCTGTCCCTGGAGATCACGCAGCTCCTAAAAGTCCCAGGTGAAGGTTTGAGATACACCCAACACTGAAAACTAGCATTTTGGTGATAATATAATTTTAATCAAACTCTTACCTCCTCAAAGATGGCCCTGAGGAAGTTGATTTCATCCTGAAGAGAATCAACCTTGGCCTCAAGCTCAACCTTGTTCATATAGGCGGCATCAACGTCCTATAAAGACATGTGCAAAGCTCAGTATAGTACGTGGCCTTTACAGATTTACAATGAAAATAATTGTAAAATATAACTAGAGAATCAAGACAGCAGCCAAG
Source organism: Enteromius afrohamiltoni (assembly GCA_034779775.1). Taxonomy (NCBI): domain Eukaryota; kingdom Metazoa; phylum Chordata; class Actinopteri; order Cypriniformes; family Cyprinidae; genus Enteromius; species Enteromius afrohamiltoni. Next base: position 12,230 of record JAUYWG010023901.1, read on the forward strand.
TGTTTTACCTTCTTGAGCAGGACAAATTCATTTTCCACTGCGGCACGCTTGTTGATTTCATCCTCATATCTGCAAAGGTAAGTTTTCCACTTTAGCACATTGCTTGTCAAATTATTCCATGCACACAGATGGTAATTCATAGACTATAAACCTGCTCTTGTGCAGCTACTTACTTGTTCTTGAAGTCCTCTACCAAGTTCTGCATGTTCTTCAGCTCTCCTTCCAGCTTCATCTTCTCATTTCCAAGTCCATCAAGCTGTCTGCGCAGGTTGGCAATGTAGGCCTCGAACATAGCATCGATGTTGGAGCGGGTGGTGGTCTGGTCCTGCAATAAACTCCATTTTGTCTCGAGTACTTTGTTCTGCTGTTCCAGGAAGCGCACCTGTGTTGGAGATAAATCAATAAAGAATTTTAATAAATGGCTTTATTAGGACATTAAAGGATCTCAGATATGCCATTACTCATGCCACAAGATAAGTCTTTTACAATAATTATCAAACACGCCTCTTACTGCATATCAGGACTTGTGGTGACACACCTTTGGCACCTTTAGAGGAATTTATTAGCATATGTGCCATGCCCGCACCATTTTTGTGGAGTAACTGTCCTCTTAATATGCACACTCCCTTTTGGAGATAATGAAATGCTAACCTCAAGTGACACCAAAACATGTTCAGACTTTCTGGGATCCAGTTTATGCTCCCAAAACAATGTTTCCCTCCTGGCATTAAGGTGAGGCTCCTAGGAGACCTGTGCCAAGCTGCAGGCCTTGACAAAGATGATATGGCACGCCTTACCCTCAGGTGCTAACTGTTCCCACCCTCCTGCAGATTTATGCCATGCAATTAAATTTCGTGCAAAATCTCACAATGACTTTGAACTTGCAGGATTCACATAAAACGAACAATGCATCTATGACATCAGAAGAGTTATGTGAGCTTCATGATTGCTGATCATATCTTTTGACACAATCATACAAATGGGCGTAGCACCTAGGTAAGGGGGTAAAATTAACAAGGTGTGGTTACAAAATGAATTCCCCAAAGGTGTCAGAGAACCAAAACAGGAAACCTATTTTGTTTAGGATAAATTAAAATTATTATTATTAATTTTAGGGCCCTTTTAGTAAGAGTTAAAGAGGATTCTCACACATATCTGCATTGCTGCCATAGAGATAGATGGCAAACTTGATCCATGCCCTTATTTGGATTGGCCTAGTCATTGGATCTCACCTGGCTTGGGTTTCCAAACTCACCCTCACTGTCTGAGAACAATTGCATACAAGCCTGCAACCGCAAGCTTGTGCTAAGATATAGACTTTTACTGCTTGACTAAAATGTAGTTATAATTTAGCAAAATATGGTATATGCAATAGTGCTTACTGTTAATACAGAATGTGACACTAAGAGGATTTCCGGGTGCAAATGACTGACTGTGAAATATTTAATGAGAAGAGCCCAGCTCATATTAAGGCCCTTGAATTATGTGCATGAAATTAAAAGTCAAAAGGTTGGTGGTGCAAAATTAGATTGTTTTGTTGTACAACTGTATGCTTGCAAGAAGACTAACCTTGTCAATGAAGGAAGCGAAGCGGTTGTTGAGGTTCTTGATCTGCTCTTTCTCTTGGGTGCGGACAACTTGGATGTTGGGGTCGATTTCTAGGTTCAGTGGGGCTAGGAGGCTCTGGTTGACTGTGACAGCTGTGATGGGTACTACACCACCAGGAAAGCCACCACCGAATCCTGCACCACCGCCAAATCCTGCACCACCACCGAATCCTGCACCACCGCCAAATCCTGCACCACCACCGAATCCTGCACCACCGCCAAATCCTGCACCGCTGCCGAAACCACCTCCGAGACCACCTGCGTAACCTCCACCCATGCCACCGCCACCACCGCCAATGCTGTAGCTGTAGCTTGATCCAGATGATCCTCCAAAGCCTCCGCCACCGCCACCGCCGGAGCGACGTATTGACACAGAGCTCATTCTGCTGCCCATGGGTACTCCGCTGGCAGACATACTGGAGTAGCCCTTCCTGATACCTCCACCCATGTTGCTCAAGCTTCCACCGCTGATGGTGTAACTAGTGGTTTTGACCGAAGACATGGCTGTTGTCGTCTATGAAGGGGTGAGGTTTAGAGAGAGAAAGAGCAGGATGAGACAGAGAGATCAGGAGCAGGAGAGCTCACTAAGAGGAGAGTTAAATCCCTCTGAGTGTCTTCTTCAAGGAGTGCAGGAGCTTTTATACCTCTTGTGCTACGGGAGGGGCTCACCTGACCACTCCCCTTTCAGCCTCAGGCTCCTGTCCTGTCTTTGCCCCTGTCCAAGTGATACATACACCCATCTTGCTTGGCTGGTATGGGAGCACTTTCAGCAGAGAAGGCCTGACCACACCCTGGTTTTTATGCACACTCTCTCACGTAAAGTAGAGAAATTAAGAGAGGAACAGGGACTAGATAAACAAGGTCATACTACCAGAATTGCAAGTATTAAAAATCTTTATATTTTACTAGTGCTCTGTAATCCAATGCACCTTAGTAAAATAACCACATGGCATTCTATAAACTTAACGCATGGCAAACTATACAACTCCATGCATATTTCATGATTCTGGGAGGTTCAGTGCTCACCGTTTGCTTTAAGTTTCATGCAGGATTATTAAATAGGGGAATATTTGATCAAGGGCTTAAATGTTAAAGCTTGGCGCTTGTCCTGGAAGCCATTGTGACCCACAGGCTCCTCTTTCCAGTCAAACAATCAAGCTTCTGTTCTCTCACCTCAATGGCTCTGTCACGGACACTACTTCACCACCTTGTTCTGTGGTTCCCAGAGGGCTGACGCAGTTGCATGCAAAGTAGATTTTTATGTTACCTCATATATTAAAATGCATAGTACAAACTTTGTTGGGAATGTTAAGAGTTTTGTTTGCTTAAGAATACTAGATTTTTAGTTTGGATAGTAATTAATAGGTGAGTATCAGAACTCAGAACAGACCGTGGTGGCTGTAGCAGCGTGGTTATTTTTGTAGCTGTCCTTAGGTGGCATTATTTAGCAACGCATGCTGCTTTTGTTGACATGCCAGTATCACCCCTATCATGTTTAAACTGTGAGTGTGGATCTGCAGACTTGTGAAGTGGACAGGTCTAAAAGATTAAATTAGAAAACTTGGTAGAATTCATCAGATAAAGTGAAGTGCACAGCAGGAATAGAATCAGTCTGTTTATTAGAATGCTAGCACATTAACAGGGACATCTATAAACATAGCAACTTTTCACTAAGAGAAAAGGTTAGAATATTTGTCAGTAGAAATTCAGGTGTCACTTCATTAACCAACATTGTTTATGTGGTATTTGGCCCCCAGTGCATTATTCTTAAAATGCTATTGTCAATCTATTGATCTGAACAATGATAATGTCAAGTATTTATTAGATGTTGAGGGGGTTTTGGTGAAGTTTCACCGCAGCATTTTCTTTGAATGTGTACAATGCGATCTGTCAGGTGATACAAGTTATACAATGTGGGAGATTGGATTGTGAGATTAAAGATGTCTTGAAGCAAAATGGCTAAAATATCTTAGTTGAGCCAATTGGAGTGATCAATGAAAATTGTAAGTATATAGTAATGCCAATTACTTTTTACTGAAATATAAAAGTATAGAGGGTCAGCCCCGGTCTAGAGTTAAGTGAAAAACAAGTGCACTTTCATAATATGCTTAGAGTTCTTTATTTTCACATACTAATTTTGTACTTTATTTCAGTTGAATTTAAAAAAACTAAATGTATTTAGTTACCACTTGTAGTACATTTGAACCATTTTTCATCTTATACTCAAGTGTCCTACAAGTGGTGACATGAATACATTTTTAAAATATAAAGAGAGAATATTAAAAGTGCATTTTAATTTATATTTATGGTGTCCCAAAATAGCACAGCTTAGAGCACTTACATGCTCTTTAGTTTATCTTAAGAAGTACTAAACGATCATTTTCTGCAATTTATGTACAAAATTAGAGCACTTTAAGTACATTATGGAAGTGTACCTTTTTCTTCACCTGGGAAGTGAAAACATTAAGTTCCTTTTTTGTATTGCATTTTTGTATTATTCAATATCATATATATATATATATATATATATATGGTTTAAGGTTTACCTATGGAAGCCCGTTTGCACCACTGAATAACAAATAGAAAAAGTTTATTGCGACTTTATATCTCACAATTCTGAGAAAAAAAAAAGTCAGAATTGTGAGATATAAAGTCGCAATTGTGAGTTATAAAGTTACACGGGTTATAAAGTCCCACTATGTATTTTCTTATTGCACCATATTTTTTACAATAACAAACCTTAGTCTTTCCAATGAATAGCCAAGAAAATGGTACATCAAACTAGGTTGGCACATTTGTAACATCCCATACTGTAATGTTTCAGTTGCATCATACCGTACTGAATAGTGTTTCAGCTTCCAATTTATCCACATCATTGGTTTCCCAGTTGCAACAAAGAACTCATTGTTGGTGATAATGGTTGACACCTGGTGTAAATCCGCATTGCCTGCTGCAGAAAAGTGAAGGGGGTGAACAAAATCAAAAGAGTTTCTATCGATTGTATTGACAGTTGACATTTTAGGTTAGCAGGAAGCTTATTTGGCGGCATCTACCTTAGTAAGGCCTAAGTGAAGTCGCCCCAATCTTAATAACCACAACTGTTTTTGTCCACTGTCTTTATACCTGCAAAAGGCATTGTTTCATACGTTTTAAGATACTTCTCTAAAGAGCAAGTTCTAAATGAATAGCTTTTCATGGCTTGTGCCTTTTGTTTTTACCCAAAATCTGACTGACACAATACTGTTCAGTCCAGCAAACAACAATAACCATAGAAATGGTACAATATGCACATGGTTTAATTCCAGCTTTGTGTGGCATCACCACACAGTGCAACAAAGAAAGGTGAATCGTTGGTTGGTTAGTCATCCTGCATTTGGATTGTCTGGACATGAAAGCTGTAATTTAGGTGTGTAATTTATCATTAGGAGGGGCCCAACATTGCCAATAACGCAATGCTTGAAATAGGTCCAAATCCTGATTTATTTATGTGCATATCTACTGGAGTGACTTTTTATTGTCTTGTACACTAGCTTGTAATGTTCACTGTTAAACGTGTTTCATATTTTTAAATGATAATTTGCCTGTAATTTATTTCAAAGCTTCCATAAGTTGAGTTTTGACTGTTTTGCTCTAAATTTGTCTCTGTTCTTACAGTTTTTGATGGCAATGCTGAAAAGAAAAAGTTATGGCAACAAACTTGCAAAATCCTAAACAGCTTTACACTCCCTACATAATAATATTTCCAGTATGTACATAACGAAGAAGCATTTCGTATTGTGTGCATCTTACAAAAGAATCAGTGAAATTGGGCTTTACTCTATTATAATATCTCATATACTTTCAGAGTCTTGATGATGGGATAAAAAGGCATAACAGCTCTTGAGCTGAAATCTGAGAGTTGCATGCTTGCTCAGACATAGTCATATTCATCGTGCTGAAACAAGGGATATCTTGCTTTTATGAAAGCCCACCAATCATTAGTGAGTAAGATGGGACACACCTTTTCAAACCGCACCCCTTTTTCTTGTCCACACCCAAGCCTTTGAGATTCATTTCCATATATGGTTATAACCATTCACAAGAACATGGCCTTGTGAACTAAAAACTGTCTTCGTGAAATAAAATAACATTTACAACTGGGAGGAGTGAAGTTTGCGTGTTCGGCTCCTGCATTAAACAGATTCTGCAGACCGGCCTAAATTAAATAATGGGTGTAAATGATGAGAAGAAAATGTTCTGTGTTTAAAAACTGCATCAACATACACTTTGTTCACTTGAGTACAACTCTATGTGTGCTAATATCAGTCATGTACAAAAATGATGTGCACCCATCATTTGTTTTGTGTAATGCTACATTCATGTTCACTAAAATACATTTTAAAAGAATGCAGAAAGAAAGTAGACAAGTAAGAAGAAGAAGAGCTCCTTCAGAACACACTTATTCCAGTGAGAGGAGCAGTAAAATGAGCTGCAAGAGAAAAAAACATTCTGCCAAAATACAAAACTTAGTACTTAGTAAACTTTCAAAATTCAATATATTATTAAAGGATGGGTTATGAATTGGCATTAATAAAAGCATGTTTATGCATTAATATAACTTTACTGTAGTCAACTGTACTATTGGGACACTGTTTATCTGGTATCTCCATGTGTAAAAGGCAAAAATAATCACATTGATTAATAAAATACATATTTATATTGGTTTAAATATAAGGGACATGGTGGAGGAAAAAATTCAGGGTGGGTGGAAAAAATGTTTTTCAAATCTTTTGCGTTCTTTTGCAAATCTTTTGCATTCTCCTGAGAAACTGTGTTCTCTCACAAATTTTAGCGTTCTCTCACAAAGTTATTTGCATTATCTCACAAAACATTGCATTCTCTTACAAAGATATTTGCGTTCTCGCAAAGTCTCAAGTTCTTGAGACACGTGTGTTTTTGATACATGTCTGTAAACTTTTTGCAAGAGAACGTAAAGTTTCTCGGGGAATGCAAAAAATGTAAAAACTATTTTTTCCTCATACCCCAATTTTTTTCCACTCACTCATGATATTGATATTGAATTGTATATGAAGTAAATGATTTGTCAAAGTCTAGAATTGCTTGGGTTTCACTATTTCTCTGTGCTGCAAAGGGACATTCATGACTTTTGCATTTTAAAAGCCTACAAATGTGCATACAGCAAGCTCCAATTCACTCAGAATTTTCCCACCACCATGTCACTTAAGAGGCTTCGTAATTTTAAGACAGGCTAGGAATGTACCAATTTTTTACATTTTCTTTTATGTCACTGTTGAGAGTGGCCCTGCATCCCAGTGTGCATATTATCCACCCTATCTGCCCTAAATGATTTAGAAAATTACTAATATAACAGAATTTAGGATACTAATGTGTCTCCACAGAATCTAGCCTTCTGTTTGAGAAACGGCCTATGTGTGTTGGAGCAGGGCTGGAACAAAACTTTGCAGAACTGAGTTTGACACCCCTGGTCTAAAATGTTACTAATAATAAATGAAACTAAATCAACCATTTTAAATGGTGCTAGTAATACCAGCATTATAATGTATAGTATGAAAAATCAATATTCAATTTTAGATTGGTTAAAAAATTATATTTAACAGTGTTATTAAATTATCAATGTTAAAATAAATTGCCTACTTTGTGATACTGATATATTATGCAACTAAAGGCACAAAGGGATTAAAAATAGTAAGAAATGACTATTTATTTGTAGTTGTGTTGAAATACATGAGTATTTGAATATTGAGAATGACTGTTTGAAATATTCACCTTTAATTGTTTCTGGCTTTGCCTTCAAGCTTCTAATACTGAAACTCTGCAGAAATATTCAGCAATACTTGTCAGCACAGGCTGAGGAATGCTTCAGATGTCTCCAAAAACCCTTGCAAAGCACAAGGTTTATTATAACACCATTTCTTTTTTTACTTTTCTGTTTAATGTGCAACATTTTTATGTTTTCCTATAACATAAGTAAGCGTGTCTCTGTGTTAGCATAAGTTTGAATGGGTAGGTGTGGCTATGTGTGCTCATCTCTGCATATCTCGTTCAGAGAGAGTTTTCCCATAGGAGTGCCTGCAATTATTTGGATGATAACTGAAACGTCCTGTTCTATCATAGAGTCTCCAGGCTGAGTCAAAGGGCTGGGCCAACAACTCTGAGAAAAGGTGTGATTGAGGCCCCTTTTCTTTCATAAACCCGACTTAACCTGGACCAGCCAGGTGTGGTGATGGGCGTCGAATGCGAGTGCATGTGGGAATTGATATTGAATTGTATATGAAGTAAATGATTTGTCAAAGTCTAGAATTGCTTGGGTTTCACTATTTCTCTGTGCTGCAAAGGGACATTCATGACTTTTGCATTTTAAAAGCCTACAAATGCGCATACAGCAAGCTCCAATTCATACCCTTTCATGCCTATAAGATATTTAAGTCTTTAATTTAATCTGTGTTTAAAAAGAAATACAATATGCTGTGCATTTCCGTTTTTTCACTTTGTGTCTTATATACAGTTTCATTCTATTTGAGAACTCCAGTTTCAAGTTGCTTTTAAATACTATGCATTTAGCCAAACCTTTTGCTTCAGAAAGATTATATTTTGGGTGTGCAGTGGATGCTTGGTTTAGTGTACTGACAGACATGCAACTATTGTACCATTAATTTGTACAGTTTAACAGTATTGACCAATGCCAAGGAACAATAAAGACAAAAACACACAGCTTGGAAACCTGTCAGGAGTTATTTGATGAAGGATCCAAATCTATCTCTCACTTCACTCAACCAGACTCCTGTGTTATCTATGGTGTGATATAAACTCCTGTTTATGGTCTTAGGAACAGCAGCTCTGAACACACCAACTCAGGTGGGATTCAAACCCACAACCTTTGCATTTGATAATCTGCGTTCTTACAGCCTGAGCTAGTGCCAGTCTTTGAAAGAAAACCAACAGGACTTTAAAGTACATGGTAAAAGGAATAAGGGCACGTGTGGGGCTTCTCAGTGGATCAAATGGATAATCTTGTGTCTTTAAAAAATGTGGCCTGAAACTGAAAACAGAATTCTTTTTATATATGGTGATGTGTTATTCTACATCGCAAAAAAAATGTTTTCTCTTGTTTCTAGCCAAAATGTTAACAAGTTATAAAAAATGCTGTCTTGTTGTTGAAGCACTAAAACGAAATTGAAAAATGAAAACAATTGTAAGTTAAGAATAAAAAGTGTAGTAGAAATAAACCTAATTAATAATATTCAAATTTAAATATTAATTAAAATAAAAACTATAACATATATAATGCCGGTTATAACAATTATTTTATGAATGTAATTTTACAGTAAAATGCTGTTACTTGTATAGTTTTTAAAATAGAGCAAATCAATGAATAATTTAGTCAAAAACTGTAAACTGATATTCCCAGAACTCCTTGTATGACACTCCACATTCCAAAGTATTTTACTTAAATATGTTTTTTCATGTTATGTAAATTTGTCCTTCATGTTACATTTTCTGTTGTTTAATGACTATTTATTGCATTATGTAAGTGTTGTGTGTGTTTTATGTTTGCATTAATGTTCAAGGAACAAAATAGATTTTCATATTGTTTACTTCAAATTCTTGTTTGTAAATGAAAGTGTTACATTTTTATTGTCTGTAAATGACTTTACAGTTTTTCTCTGTATATTTTGCAAAATGATTCTGGCAACCAAAGCTCCCAAAATGTTTTTGTAAAAACTACAGATTTTTTTTTTACAGTGTATGGCTGGCCTTCATAAGGTTTTTACATTTAGTTTATTCAACTAAAAAAGGACCACTGCAACAAACATGTAGCATGGCATCAAAGATAACTTATGATATCTAGCATTCTTAACACGGATCATAACTTGCCTTTGATAATTACCATTTTTTTGAGCAAGTACCCAACGATGCCTTTTATCTCTTGAGACCAGATCGAACTGGCATGATCCAGCTTGCAGTGAAAATGTAAAACCAACAAGGGAGGCCCCTTTTCACTTTTCTGAATCATACATTTGGCCAGAGCACCGTACGACTCACAAAACATTCACAGTGAGAGTTTCAATCAGCTCATGGTTGAGACTTGCCCTCATCGAGTCATAAATGAATTGTTTGCTTTATGATCTATTTTGACTGTAAATCTGTTGTTGATTCTAGCTTTTGGCGTATGAAGTGTCACTGACATCATCACTGCATAATTCACAAAGTGTACATGCATAAAATTGCAGTTAAAATTAAACGGCAATATTTAGTCTAGTTAGCTAATACATTATTTATTAAAATTAAGTTTTATGCATGATTTAGGTATCATTAACTAACGGAACAGTCATTTTTACAATAATTTTTATTAGTTAATATTTACTAATTAATTGATCGTGATAATTGCTATAGGATCCAGTACCCCCACAACCTTCAATAAATAGGACAAGCATAGATGGATGAATGAATAATATCAAATTCATGAACAATTGTTCCTTTTCAGTTCACTGCAATGCTTTAAAGTTACACTTATAACATAAATATGTTTTTAAGTATATACAACTTTTAGCATTAAAACGTAGTCGTTTATGTAGAAAGGAACATTTATCATACAGTCATTAACTCATACAGTTCTGAGAAAAAACTTCGCAATTTCCTATATTTCTTTATTTTGAGGCAGAAATGGGCCTTAATTGTAAAATACTTATTGTTAGTGCATTTGAGCTATTGTTTTATTTAATGTTGACATTAACTTTATTGTAAAGTATTAGAGGTTTAGATTCACAGTGTCATAAAACTACTGTCTTTTGCACATTTGATTGTGAAACGTTTTCTACCCTGCAGCACATTTGCACTCATAGTACTACAATGACTTGATTCGGAATACGTGTTGGACACACCTCTACCACTAGGGCGTTTGAGTACATTTGCTATCGGTGCACTGTGTGAACATGTTGGTGTTTTATTGTAAGTGTAAGAGAATCTGGAATATTTAATTCACAGAAAGAGCTTTAGTCTATAAAAACTTTGTTGTTGATGTAACTAATGCTACAAAAGACCGTCTTGTGGATCTTGTCATGTCTTGACAGATCATTCTTGATGAGTCTCTGCTTCACTATGTCTGCTATTATAGACTCTTAAAAATGAATATACTTTACTGACTTCTTTATTATTTTTCATCTGTTGGATCTTTCTCTTGCAAAAAAATAATGGTTCTTTAGGTATCATTTGAATAGCATCACTACAAATCTGAATGTTTTTTGAGCTGTTCAATGGCACTACTAAATGATATGTGTCGTGGAAAGTGCTGTACAGATTAAATAGCCACTTAAATTGAAACAAAAGCAGAGAATGTGTGAACTACCATAAATGAAAGTCAACGGGCTTGTTTTGAAGCAGCATTGCTACTCATTAGGTGTGGTCAGGATGATCTGTGACATTGTTCTAATTCTTCATATCTATGGCCTTTGGTGTAAAACTGAGAATGGACATCTGAGACCCTGGAAACTCTTGGGTCATATTGACCCTGAGGTGTGGTGGCCCGTATCTGTTTTGTGCTGGTTTAAGGATTCAGAAAGCATTCAAACCTGTAACTCCTGAAGATCCTGACATGCACTTTTTCTACTGCGAGGCAGATCTCCAAAAGGCATGTACAAACTTATCAGAGTACAACATACAGCAAAACGCCACAGAAATTAAGCTAACATCTTGTATATATGTGTTTTCTACATGAATCACATCAAAAATCACATGTAAAATCTCTGTTCGATACAAAAAAACAACAAAAACTAAAGAGGTGTGGAATAGTTTTGAATTTCATTATGAGCTTGGGGTGCATGACTGAACCTGTGCAACAGCTGGATTGTTATATAAATGCTGTACATTTCCCACAGGCTTCTGTGATGAAGTGACATGAGCACTGATGCTGAGCTAGCAGCTGTTTCACAGCTTAACTTCTCAGTATATGAGGGTGCGAGCGTGAAATCAAAAGGTAGTTTACCTTTCTGCTTCATGTCAGTTTTTTCTACCTGGTGATCACATAAACCTAACTGGGTGCACTTTTTAGCGAGACATGAAATATGTACCAGTAAGTACACATCACTGCAGTTTCCAAAATAAATGAACACTAGAGGCAGTATTTTATTCCTTCTCCCACAGATTTACAGGGTTGTGATTAATAAAGTGTCATTTTCACACAATTAGTTATTTACTTAATATCATGTGATTTCAAAACAATATTAATATGCTGGGAGATTTGAAAACTGATGCTTTTAAACATTAGCATCCCACATATCCAGCTTCATATCGATGTGTTTATATAGATGGTATGTTTGTTCAGTAACTCAGAGATGTACCTGAGAGGTGAGGAGCTCTGGTTTGAATCCTGTGTAAATACGGTTCAACAAAACAGTTCAAATCTGCACAAAAGGAAGTTGAAATGACATTGTTGTATCAACAAATGCATTTTTATATATGTTTTGTATTTGCTAATGCTATCGGGTAGGTTTAGGGTTGGATTTGGTGTAGGGCATATTCTCAACATGATATTAACTTTTAGTAACAGTCAGCAATATGTACCTATATCAACATAATAAAAACGGGCAGTTTCATACAGTGGTTATTATATTTTATTGCATTTATTGTACTGTATGTTTGTTTATGTATTTATCTTTTTAAATGTGATACAAAGTACATCCGACGTTCCAAAGTTGCATCCAACTCGCTCAGGTTGTGAAATCATCTAAAAAGAGTCTTCAAATAAAATTATTGCCTAATTTACAGTATGCTTTTGGTTTATATTCTAATCACCTCAGTGACTGCAACAGTGCACAACTGGTCATGCAAAGCTAAGCAAAATTATTTCTGCTGAAACTCTTTGGATGTTTGAACCAAGAAGACATTGTGAAGACAAGATAAATGATTTTTGCTGGAGCAAACAGGCCATCTGTGTCTACTGTTTGTTTTCAAACCTATCTGTGAAATCTGTAGATGGTGTGCAGAAAAAGTGTTTTTTTTTTAGTGTCCAGAGAATTTTGACATAAGGCAGATGCTTGTTTGGTAATATTATTTTACTGAATGTGATACATAAAGGTTCTGGAAATTAATGTGCATTTATTCATTTGATTGGTGCTAAAGTAACTTAAAGGGTAGGTCGTTGTTAGTGAATACAAGTGGCTCTTTTGGGGATTGAGAAAGGTGTGTGAGCATTTGTCCCACACCAAAAAGGATTTTAAAGGCACCAGTCTAATGTGTTTATGTAACAATGATGGTTTATCATTTATACAGAAAGAGGTGTTAAAAGACTAATGTTTAAGAAATTGGGTTTTGTTTAGGGTTATTAATATATAAAGCCATATTATAATTTGTTTGTTTTTCATTAGGACGATTTAAGGGATTGTTTTTCTCTAATGAGAATTTTTTAGGCAAGCTGTGAACAGTTTTAATAACACATTTTAATATAAGATTACATTTCTGCAGATATTATGAAAATGTAAGCCTTTTTTTGTGTATGTGTTTATTATGTGTACATGTATATGTAAATGCATGTTATATATTAATAAATTAAATATAAATATAAATAAATATATATATATACATATATATATATATTTTTTTTTTTAATTATATGCATATAATACATGTAAAGATATTTTCAAAATATATACATGGGATTGTATCTTGCATGATAAATA
>JAUYWG010024206.1:0-25460 GCA_034779775.1 Enteromius afrohamiltoni
ATATATTAACATTTTATACATTAACATAAAAAGAAACAAATAATTTATAATAAATTTTTTTTTTTCATTTCTGAATCTTGATTTTTATATTTTCTTTGTTCTTTGTATTTTCTCTATTGTTTTATATATATATATTAATGAATAATTACAGGAATAATAAATGTTCTTATTCACTTAACAATTCATCTCTTTTTTCTTTTTTTCAATAAAAATGAGAGTCCAAAAAACGTATGCATAGGTTTTAAATAATTCTCACAAGGTTTAATTTTTTGTCTCATAGTCACAATTTTGTCCACAACCTTTGCATCTATTTGATGTGTTATTTTCTATAAGTGTTCTCACATCAGAAAAGACCACTATAATTGTTCTGGATTAACTATGTTAACCTTAAGCCTAACCAGAAAGATTCAGCAACATCCCCAAATAATATTGTTTTAACTATAATAAATCAGTCTGGGGCAGCATAGAAATACATGCTGGTCTTGTCGGCAGGTCTCAATTTTTTTTAATTTTAAGCGTTTTCTTCAAATTCCGTCACATTTGTGGCAACCTCAATTTTCTGCAAAGGATGACATTTTTCATCTGGTGAAAGCAGGCGCATTTTGCCCACATGCCTTCCAGTTGAACCTGAATTAATTTGTCTTCACTGGCGGAGCTCCCTGTGGCCCCTCAGGGCACCTGATGGATGGATGGATGTACAGGGTTTGCTAGGACTTTATAAAAAGACAGCGAGAAAGAGACAGAGATGATATGTCTGTACCTAGCTCCTGTCTCCTGCAGCTGCTCCTAACAGGTGTGTAACTGCATCTTGCCAGATGGTCAGCAAAATGTGGTAGTTGGCAAGTTCCTTCGCAGAATCAACCCTCCCTCTCACACAGGCACTGAGAGATGCAGAGACGGAGAGAAAGGGTTAGAGAATGGGAAAGGTTGGTGACAGAAAAAGTTGCTAAGCACTATTGCAAGCAAAACTCTTTTTTTTCTTCTCCAAAACCTTTTAGTTGTTTAAAAACTAGGTGCAGAAACGGTGCTTTTTCAGTGTGAAATTCTGCACTAAAGCATGTCAGGTGTCACAGTGTCAAGAACTGAGAAGTTGTTGAGCACACTTTTTTCCCCCTAAAGATGGGAAAAGAGGGGACTCTAGAACATTAAGCAAACCGAGGCAGTGTGCAGTCATTTACCAAGGGATGTTGTTGGCCACAATACAAAGTGGAGCTTTAATAAATGATGGCAATAAAATGCTTTTAAGTTATTAGTCTGTGGTAAAAATAATTTTTTTTAAATAAAATGTTACAAATTGTGTGAACATATATAAATTACTATTATCAAAGCCCTATTTTATACATGTCTACAGCAGAAGGTGGGTTGTGGAAAGATTATCAGGTGTAGTGATCTCTTTAGTTTGACAAAAGCCACAGTCCCACTGCTGTCTCTTATCGACCCCAAACAATCAAACTGTGACTGAGAGAGAAAGACAAACGGGGGCAGATCAATATAGACTCTATGCACTGGGCATGTGGAAGCTGTGGATGCTGCAGGGATCATTGGGAGTATGTGCTTGGCCTCGGGCATTAGGAGTGCAGGATACTCATCCTTCCCTTAATCGTCCTAATGGACTACTTTCAACATCTGGAACGAGAAGTGAACATCTGCCCTTCCCTCTCAATTTAGAAATCCCTATTACTCCGGTTTTCTGGGTCTCTCACTAAATGAATGCTGTGCTGCTTCACAAAGGATCAACCATGGACCTGGAATGGAATTCCAGGATATTAATTACCACAGAATAATACAGCCAGAACTACAATTCCTGTTAGTTTCTTTTGTTTTTTTCTTCACCAAGGCTGCTATTTTTGATCAAAATATTTTTACAAAGTAAAACATTTTTTTTTTTTTTTTTTTTATATATTTTAAATTGTAATTTATACTTGTGACGCAGACCTGAGTTTTCACCAGCCAGTACTTCAGTCATCAGTGTCGCATGATCCATCAGAAATTATTCGAATACAATGATTTGGTGCCGAATAAATATTTCTAATTATCAATTTTTATCAAGTTCTCTTAGAAATCATGGAGGGGTCTACAATTTTCAGCATAGGTGCATTTCCACTGTGAGAGACAGAATCTAAAAAGAAAAATCTGTAAATCACATTGTATGATTTTTTAACAATTTATTTGGGAATTACTGTGTTAAATAAGTATTTGATCACTTGCTTACTTTGCTTTTAAATAGTCCAGATACACAGGCAGGGATGGATTATGGGCCGAGTGGGTCCCTGGGCAAGCCGTTTGTGAGAAACCATCCGATAACATTCGCACAATGCTCCCAGAACACTCGGGCCCACTGGCACGACGTTCCCTGGTCACCGGCCCTGACGGCTCGTCCAATAATCCATCCCTGGTTTGAGGTTGTTAGCTGTCATAATGACACACCAAAATCAGCCAAAGTCTAAGTAGCAACATGGGCAAAATCAAAGAGCTGTCAAAAGACACAAGAGGCAGACTTGTAGACCTTCACAAATCTGGACAGAGCTACGGGGCAATTGCCAAGCAGCTTGGTGAAAAAAGAACAACTGTTGGAGCAATTGTCAGAAAATGGAAGAGGCTAATGATGACTGTCAATGTCCCTCGGACTGGGGCCCATCAATGATAAGAATGGTAAGAATGGTGAAGAATCAGCCCAGAACTACACGGGAGGAGCTGGTCAATGCCGTGAAGAGAGCTGGGACCATCTTTTCCAAGGCTACTATCAGTAATACACTAAGACGTCAGGTTTTAAAATCTTGCATCGAAGGTTCCCCTGCTTAAGTCAGCTCATGTCCAGGCCTGTCTGAAGTTTGCCAGGGACCAAAATCCAATTCAAAATCTTTGGAGGGAGCCCTGAAACCTGACAGATCTAGAGAAGATCTGTATGGAGGAGAGGGCCAAAATCCTTCCTGCAGTGTGTGCACACCTGGTGAAGAACCACAGGAACCGTTTGACCTCTGTAATTGTAAACAAAGGCTTCTGTAATTTTTTGACTTAAGTGATCAAATACTTATTTGACAAAGTAATTCCCAAATAAATTGTAAAAAAAATCATACAATGTGATTTCTGGATATTTCTTTATATATATATATATATATATATATATAATATCTTAAAGCTAAAAAGACATAATAGCTTGTTTACTTCTAAAGGTCAGAGACAATGGACATTTATTATTAAAAACTAGTAAAGGAAACCTTGAACAGTTACCATAAGCTACAAAGCTTGATTCTTCTATTTGTTCTAATATATGAGCTTCATTTAAATGAAATTATACTGATTTTATCAGGTTAAATGTGCACAAGTATGCTAAACGTCATATTGATCATAAATGGTCTTCTGTTGTCAGGTGCTGACTGAGGAGGGTTTTGGAGCCATCACCACAGAAATAACAATGACTAAGGAATTTTACTATGCAGAAGACTATCACCAGCAGTACCTCAGCAAGAACCCTGATGGATACTGTGGACTGGGCGGCACCGGGGTCTCCTGCCCAATAGGACTGAAGAGTAAAAATTAACATGCTTCTCCTGTTCTGTGATTAAACAAATTAATATTAACTTGCCTTAACTACACCAATAGCCACTGCAATACACAGACATACATGATATTGTTGGATATAAATACAAACTTTATATTTCAACCATGTTAGTTGCATTTAATAAAAACCAACTGAGATTTTCGGTTTAATGCAATGACATGCATATATTTTAAGTGTGGATTAAGTGTCCATATATTTTTTGGGGTCCACTGGGTACTTGAGGTTTAAATGAAAGGTAGACAAATGGATGTCTATGGCAGGCAGGATTGTGGGTTCATGTTTGTGTGCTTGTTTTAGATCCATCTGTCTATTCGATTCGCATACATATCTATTCATCCCTCCATCTGTCCGCTACCTATGTGTTTCCTTCCATCCCAGCCATGCAAACAAGCTCTCTCCTCAGCGCATATTTCATCTCCTCAATTAAAGACTTGACTGCAGTCCCACACAAACAAACACAGCCTCTTGCATCCACACAGCAGAATCTGTGTATGTTGTACAAGGAACGCTGCGAAAAACCAAACCTTTGTTGATGGCACAAACAAACGTGCATGAAAAATTGGTAAAAAATCTACATTTTGTTACAGGAATAGTTCATCCCAAAATAAAAATTTACTGTTAATTTACTTACCCTCAGGACATCCAAGATGTAATGAAATTCTTCCAATATTTATAGCATGGTGATCCTTTGGTGATTCACAAAATGCAGTTAAATTATTACAGTTCTTACAGCCCGTTTTTGTCACCTAATATTTCCAAGTGAAATGGAGATAATTACAAAACTCAAATATTGTGATTCGTAGGCACAGAATCAGTTATACATTCAATGCAAATATAAAAACATAATACAGCTTACATGTAAAAATGAGAGCAGCCAAAACTCGTCATTCAAAATAGAGCGATATTCTTCTAAATTGTGAGTCAAAGACACAAATGCTGTGTTCACAGTAAAAATAGATATTTGGGAAAGCAATTGGTGTTTATGGAGGGTCTCTGGTGGGGCTGTGGGCATGTGTGGTTTTGGCTAATCCTCTGAGCAGGTGGTTACCGCTCCATGCACCTATTCCTGTGCCACACTCGAAGAGGGCCTCTCTGGGCAAGGCTGGCACTGGTGCTCAGGAACCTGGTCTGGCACAGCTTCTAACAGGCTGCTTTCTGCAATGCTGGGAAACAAGGACACTCGGTGACGCACGCACTTTGGCCCCGGAACCTGGGCATGGAACACACACACACACACACTCTGTTTTCTTAGACTAGACAAGTTAGTGGCTCAGGTCACCAAAGTATTTTTTCCCCCCTCACATTAAAAGTTAAAGAAAGTCAAATGACCAAAACATATAAAAAAATTCCATGTTTTGTTTGAGTATTTGCTGCTAATATTCACATGCACCTACTTATGTGATTTATCAGAAGTTGTGGTGGCTTTTATATTTTGACTTTAAAAAGGCAAGCAAGCATTGTTGCTTGCATTACACAATGCAAGCCAAGGACATACAAATGACATCATATTTAGATGAGATTGATTGCTATTTTATTGCAGTCTGTCTCAAAGTTACAGAAATAAACGTGGAATTTAGCTGAAAATTGGTTTTAAAATGCTCATTTCACAGTACGTTTCCTCTTAGGTTTGAGTAGTTAGCAGTTACAGATGGTAAGACTGCCATCTTCTGGTGGAGAGTAAAACTGCATTTGTAGGGAGCCATTATAAAATGGGTCAATTTGCATTACTATGACAATGCTTTCTCTTAAAGCTTAACTTTTAGCTCTTCTAAAATAACATTTGTCTCACCACTGAAATAAACACCAATAAATTGTCACATAAGTGTGCAATGTGTATGCATGTTTTCTTTCTTACAGTAATAAAAAGAGTGCGCTTTTGATTATTAGATGGTGATCACTGGTAGTGGCCACCTAATATAAATAGATTTTAATGTTATTATTATTTTTATGTTATCATGTCTGTTGATCCGGCCTACAAGAAATACAAAAAAGTTAAAATTAATGTACTTAAAAAACTACAATAAATTGCTTGCTTCAAGAACCGATTGAAAAACTACTGTGTGGCTGTTTCTCAAACGGAAGGCAGCATCCTCCGGAGGACGCATTGTAGGTTGCATAGTTTATTTCCGTTAACGGAGCATTATATTCGCGAGTCATAAGAATAGTACCACAATTTACACTTAAGTAAGAACAGTGGTAAAATGTATAGATGTTAATACTCTAAAATAAATTCTTATTTATGACGTATGGAGCCTATAACGCGTCCTCCGGATGATGCAGTCTTTAGTTTAACAAACAGACATTCATTTTATCATCAAGTGGTAATATATCGGTTTATGGCATATTACAAAATCTTAAATACGTGTCATTTTGACACGTACTTTACATCTGTTTTCTTGCGTAGTTTCGATAATCTGGGCTGTCGTCTGTAGGTGAGTTGTTGACTCGAGGAAAGGTTTACGTGATTCACAAGAAAGAGTCGACTCGAATGAACAATTCGCTATTCATGATGAGGCCTACACGTGATCAGATTTCAGGTCTTTGGGTTGTCTATCCTTATATTGTTACCAATGGAGAAACGATATTGTCCACAAAGGTAATATATCATTGTTTATATATTCGGCTGATTACTATTGTACAACTCTCAAACCTGGCTCGAGAACTTCGCCTGACAGTAACGTTAACTTGCATTTGGTAACGCTCCTCAAAAGTATTCCAGCCTGAAAATAAGTCTGAACTGAAAGCATTTTAATAGAAATACAAGACTGCATGCCATACTCAAACATACATTGACTGGCCTTACCTCAGCACCGCCTAGAAACCATTTCACATTAATTTGATCTGTCTATAGGCCACTGTATCTTCACAAGTCATCAGACCACACCAGAGGTTTAAAACCAAACTTTTTTTTAATACTAACAAAGAATCATCTCAACTACTTGTACATGGCTACCATGAATATTTGTACAAAAATGCAGTAAAAATATTATTGATTAATATATACAGATATGTCTCCTTAGTGTCGGCAGGCAGGACGCACATGTAAATGACAAGAACACCAATGGTCTTGCACGAGTATACACAATACAGATATTGTTTCCCAACATCAGTGACACTAACTCCAGATCAAAGACTTTTAAGAACAGAGATAATATCATGTCTTCAGGAGAACATGAAAAATAAAAGGAAATACAGTTACTGGATGATACTGTGTACAGTCATGTGAATAAGAAAGAGCAATACAATACAAAAATCTTAAATTACATGATGGTAAGGAAGGCTGGCAGCGTGTGAGACTGCAATAGATTTTTGTCATAGTGAGGAAAGAATATGGGAAGAGCTGATTGGCCGAGCAGGCGATAATGAATCAGAAGGGTAAGTCCAAGGCAGTGGACAATTACTTGGTGATGGTTTTGTTATATTGCTTTCATCCCCTTTTGTTTACACATTTATCCTATTGACATGTGCTAATCCTACACCTCTTTTTTTTTCAGAGAGTCGGACCAGAGTGCGCACTGTTAACTAAATCAAATAAGGCTTGAGGCTGCGGTAGCGTAAGGAAACATCTGTGTGCCACAATGCAGACGGTGATGTCACAAGAGTAAGTAAGTACCCTGTTTCCAGAAAAGTGAAAGAGTCACTGCTTCATGGGTATGGGGTGTATTAGTTCTACATTCTTTCAGGCTAATGGACACCGACAGACGAGTCGCAAACCAACAGCATTTGAACCAAAGAACAATCAGAGATTTGAGGAAAAACTGTTCTGGCTACCACCCTTAACAAGTCGTGAACACCGAACAACAGATGTTTAAGCCTGATAACCTTCTAAAAATCACAACATACTTGTACAATAATACTTCAACATGGGGCATCAGTCAAGTATCACAGTAATGAGACATCACAGTGTTGATGGACTTTCCGGGATGAGCGTCGTTTATATATTTTGGAAGAAATAATGTAACTATTATAACTTATGCTTTCTCGTGGTGCGTTTGCCAACTACTTGGGTAGTATAGTGCCTTTGCGACTCAAGTCTACGGATATGGTTTGTGTGTGCCTTGATGTTATGTACTTTGGATATATAAATAGATGTTTTTTGTTTAGTTTAATAATCCGTAAATGAGACCAAAAAGATACTGATTTAATAAGAAAAGTTCATCGCCCATGTAGTTACCCAATGTGTAATAGCACTTGGAAGATCTGTCTCAGTAGCATCCTACGCATTTCTTTTGACATGGTTAGAAATGAACTTGTGTGCAAATGAAGTCTCACAGACGATGAGAAGAGCAATGGATTTGGGACATCTACGTTAATTAAATTCTAGAAACGAGTAACCATGCATAATACAGATTTCATGAAATGACATCTGATTACCCATTGATGTCATTAATCTGTAGTGGGAGATTATAGAGAGAAAAAAAAGTCAGGTTGAAGGTTTTTGTCTCGAAAAGGGCACAAGCACGACAAAAAAATAAAATAAAATTCACATTGAGGAAGCAACTCATATAGGTTCCACTGAAAGGTGCGATCAAAATGTCAGCTTATCGTTCGGAAAAGCATCGTTTTTTTTTTTTTTGTAAGAACACTGTTGGCGGGACACATATAGACAATTATACACAGCGGAAAATAATAATGTACAGTTTGCTACCAGAGCATGCACTGGCCTGAAGAGAGCACTTCTTGCATTTCCGGTTTTTGCCATACTAGGTTTATTTGACAGAAATTTGTTAGGCAAGATATATTTCTAGGGGTGCCACATGCAGCGCTGGTGTTTAGCCACAGTTAGTGGCTATCATGCCCTTACGAAGAACGTAATGTTATTAATTGCTTGCTGGGTACAAATGGTACATAGTTTTGGTGGTGGAAGAGTAAAGCCAAGTGGCCAGCTATCAGCCAGTAGGCACATCTGACACTATCATGTGCCACGGCCCAGGAGCCAATCAGAAATGTAGTTGAGAGCAGGGATGGGTACATGCTGCCTCTAACTGGTGATCAGATGACATTACAACAGAGTCAGATCGGGAGTTACAGAGTGCGGCCATATTTAACACAGAGTATTGCAACATAAAAAAAAATAATTGTGTGACAGCACATTGAGTATTGTATACATGTGTGTGCTGAACGAGAAACACAGATCAGAGTCCCTCAGACCCTGCTTGTGTGTTTGATAAGGTTCTGAAGGAGGGTGGCAGAAGGTCCTGTGAAGGAGATGGTGGAGGGGATAAATCCTCCTGACTCTGTGTGGAGCTGTAGAGTTCAGTGTGAGACTGGCAGGTCTGGGCGTCGGGTCTGGATGATTTTTGGTTTAGGGTTGTTCTTTGGTTCCTCCTCCTCATCCGTGTCGCTGTCACAGACGTGGACCACCACGCTGGGCGTAGACTCCGTGCCTGCATGTAGCTCAAACTTCTCACCTGTATGTGTAGAAGAGAAGAGTCTGTCATCTTGAGAGTTACTGGCTAATATACAGTATCATACTGATTACAGTGTTGCTTTGCATATATAGAAGTGTATGTAATTTCCTCTAATCTGTCCTAATTTTCAAAATTCCACTGAATTAATAAAAAAAAAAATTGGTTCCCAAATACTTTTTTATACAATCAAATAATTTTAGTAAGTTGGAAAGAAAAAAAATTTATTTTTACGTTGACCAAGACTGTATTTACTTAATCAGACATACAGTAAGAATGAAATGCTGCTGTTGTGGAAACTATTAAACTTTTTAATGAATAGAAAATGCATTTGAAATATATAAAAAAGCAAAACATTTTAACATTAGTGTAGGTATATATTGCTGTTTAATATTACATTGGTGATCAATTATAGCTATAAAAAGTAAATATTTGCAGTATTTTTTTATTCTAATCGCCTTGTACAGTTGCAGTGTATGCAGCATTCTACTTTAAATAAAATAGGACTATCAAATTTCTCATTTAACAGCTTATTACTGTATTAATTTCTTCTGCAATACTAATAACCAGGCCTAGAGGGCACTCTCTCTACAGAACTCATTGGGAGAAGAGTGAGGAGGATATTTTAGGCTGGCTATAATTGGCTGTTTTCCCAAAGAAAACCTGCAATGATCCGTAACATTACAAGCATTAAACTTCTATACAGAATCCATTAAGGAACGGTGCTCTATATTCAGTGCTGAAAATCCTTATAACGCTACCAGAATGGAAACCTAGAAATCTACAAACGCCTGTCAGTCAGAGGGGTCTGGAGGGGTTTCCACACATCAGGTCATTAAAACTAGAGCTGCACACATACGCAAGAGATAAGCTCCTTTTCTACATCATCCCTGTTGCACGAGGGCCGGATGAGAGTAAATATTTGAAATGCGCTGGACGAATACACTGTGTGTATGTTTGCAGGATGGATCAGAGCAGGAAGCAGATTCAAAGTTTACCACTGTGCCTTTGGACGGCATGGGTGTGTAGTGCATTGTGGTCACCCAGAGGATCCAGCGCACTCTAAAGACCCTCGTATCTTTTCTTTTCCCTGGCCTAGTCCGATGGTTTTATCCCGTGTGCTTGCATTTTCTTGCACGCTAGCAAACACGCGCATTCAAACTTTTTATCTTCTCACTGTTTTTGACCTAATTCCTCTATCAGTTACGCATCTTATGTTTTATTCATGCAAAATGCACTCGTTCGAACAATTCCTCTGCTGTGTTCCTACAAATTTACTATCTCTCGCATTCCTCTTCTCCTGCCTAGCCTCCTGAGGGCTCAGCCTCTCTCTGAAACCTGGGCATGACGTCAATGCTGCATACTGACGTCAAGGGTCAGACTGCCGAAGAGAGAAAGCGCAAGCTTATTATGAAACCTTAACGTCTTCCTGGACCATAAGAAACCTCACGAGAGGAGAAAAACATACGGTTGTGAGGTGTATGCGGTAATGCTACATAGCCCTCCTTAATAAAGCAGCAATAGCGAGTCTTTATTAAAACAGCAGTGATCTCATTGGCATGCTGAGCACATCTCTTCAGCTCTCCTTCAATTCATAGGCGCCGCTCATCCAGAGCCGTGCGTGTGTGAATGACAGCTGTGCATCACTGAAGACCCACCAGCTGAGAAGGAGAGAGGTTGTGAGCGAGTGTGGCTGCCGAAAGGCTAGATGGATTCCGTCCGGTTAGTGTAGGTTCAGTGGGCCGGCTCAGGGAAACTGGGGGAGGTATTTTTAGAGCATTCTTTCAAAAGAGGGGCAAAACACTTCACTTCCCTTCATCCTTTTAAAGTCCTCCTCTCCAAAAACACAAATGACAATTTCTGCATTCCTTAGCAACCGGCCCAAAAATAAACCCCCTCTTCTGATTAACCCTTTACGGCAAGAATGCCATACAAGCTGGAGCGTACGAGGGAACAGATTCAATCTGATAAGCACAGCTGCAGACTGAATAACAGCCAGTGAATGGATAATGACTCAAATTGCCGTGTATTTGGTGTCAGCCATCTGCCACCATGATTGAAAATATCCTCAAATAAATAGTAAAAAGTGAAGAGCTATGCTGTACAGTACTTTGATCCATTGACATTAAGCATGTTTCAAACCTCTGTAGTGGCACTGTAACCTTACAGAGAGGCTGATCACTGAGAGGAAAAAATACAGTATGTGCAAAACTTGTACCTTTAGTTATTCACAGTGGCAGTACCCTCACAGGAACACGTTTGTAGCTTATTTATGCATATAGTGTGAATATTAGTTGCAACTGCTAATGTGAAAAATAGTTTTATTCAGCATTTATTAAAGGGGACATCAGATGCAAAGTTCACTTTTATATGGAGTTTTAACATAAATGTGTGTTGGCCGTGTGTGCCCACAACTACCCTTTAATGATAAAATATACATTCAGTGGTTTATTTATCATCCCTATAAAAAATAACCTTTTTCTCAGAACAAGTTCACAGATTCTTGACAGAGTCCTCCTGCAATTGTTGATGGACGCTGGCATTTTAGCAACCTGCCCTAAATGAGTTGTCAATAGTCTGCAAGTCTTCCGAAGAAAGAGCAAGTGTATTGTGCGATTGAGGTGTTTTGTTGTTGGACGTAACAAATTGTGGCAGTCATTTACTCCCAACACAGAGGATTACTTTTGCACTTCCTTGATCTACATAAATGTATTTGTGATTCATTTTATTAATTTTTGCTAAACGCCTTACCCAATAATGAACTAGTAAGGAAGTTCTGTGGCTAAATGCAGGTAAAGTTTACAATTTCATGAAAACAGCTCATCAGCCAATAGAAGAGAGGGGCGGGGTGAGCAGAGTATAAGCATTTAAAGGGACATGCGCTGAAACGGGTCGCTGTCACTGTTTTTGCCAGGGTAAAAAGGGGTGTTGTTTTACACAAGCATTGTGAAATTTACATTGGTACTACGTCACTCTTAAAAATATTTCTGCCACCTTTTAAGTCAGGACAGTCTGTAGTGAAGGGTTTGGAACTGTTTGTGTTCTCATACAGCCGTCTGTCATTATTTTCATGCACTTCCAGAGTAACCAGTCACAAGGCATTTACAGCACAAGTGATTGTCTCAGAAATGTACATCAGAACTAAAACATACTTTGGGGGTAAAGTATTTTTAAATGACAGTGAGACACCTCACTCCTTTTTAAAAAAAAAAAAAAAAGAAATGATGGTGCTTAACATAAAATAAGCAAAAGTACAAGTGTAAGCTGTCTTAACGTATCAGATCAGGTTCACAGGTGTTCCTACCCATAGTTCTTGTGCTTTGTGTAGCTATAAGAACCCTCTCTGGGCCATGTACACCACACGTTCTTGGCTCCAGGTCTGTTATCTAAGATGCAGCAGGAATATTTCATTAAGTGCTTTTGCTTTCTCAGGATGAAGCGGCTGGGTATGCGCCTCGTAAACACAGCAGGAAACAACAAAAGCGCTTTGCTTTAATGAGCTGGAGTGTGTATGTGTATTGTTGTACTGTACAATTTCAGTGTGAGCCGTGTGGAAACGCAGCCTCTCCGACACAAAAGTGTGTATGGAAACACACGCTTAACAATGGAAAAAAGCTTCCTTCCACAACAGCCACAATCATTATTGCCATCCGACAGCAGTCTAACGCAGTCGAGGTGCCTGGGTTGAATGGGCTGTTTGTTTAGCTTGCCACATGGTTCCACTTGAGTGCTGTTGATTGCTCACTAGTTTGTACCGTCTCCCCTGTTCCCTAATTGCCTTCAATTGCTATTAAAATGCACTGGCTTTGTGACTGAGTCCCATCATGGGCAGACAAGGTCAAAACTGAAAGTTTAAGGCATTAAAACGTCAGGGCACAAAGCACATCTCAGATTAATTAAGGCTGAAGCGGCAAAATAGATCTTGTCTAGCAACTCTTGACTGAGACCAAGTGATTGTATACATTTTTGCTAGTTTGCTAAAGACTTGAATCGTTTGGCAAGCATGCTTTGTCTTAAATGTCTGATTTAAACTTCACTAAGTTTGAAATGTTCAAAAATCTGAAACTAGATTTCCAAACTAAATTAGTGTTAATTCCTAGTTATTTTTATATTGTTTCATGGAAGATACCTTTTAGGTCATTAGGTTGAAACTAAGTTTCCTCTCTATTTTATAACAAAATATTCTCACATGCATCTAGACGTTCCTGTTGTGTCTTCTGTAGCAACTTAAGGCCTTGTTTAACTTGGTTTATTGCTCCTCTTTCTTTAGAAAGAGATTTAGATTTAGATTCCTCTGTCGGCAATTAAGTGGCAATCAATAACAATAATTTAGTGTTCTCCAAATTCATGCTTAATTGACATTACATTTAGTAGCTTAAGAGCTTAAAGCAGAGCATTAATTGTTAAATGTCTCAAGATGGCAGCTTGATCTCTGGAGTGTGATCTCTCATTCTGTTAATCAGTTCAGATTGATTTTATGCAAACATGCATACGCCCGTTTTACTCTTTAGACAATTTTTGTTTGCCACCGATTTCACTTGTGACGAGTAAATGTAGTCAAAAAGTAAACAGATTTGAATTTCTTAACATTTTTTATCACTGGTATTCCTACAACATTTTATCAGCATTATGTAATACACGGAAGATGAACAAATAAACAAATAAAAAAAACATTATTTCTAGTGCCAGTCTGTGGCTTTTCATTTCACCCAATAAATGTGTAAACGCTCCTAGTTGACTGACCTCAGAACAGGCTGTGAAACCACCAAAGAAGTAAAGCGGCTTCAGTGTCCCGCTCTGGGATTATGCAACTCCGAATGGCTCTCTTACACAACCTCCCAGCAGCCATTGAGGGGATATAGCCACTTGATACAAATCTAGCACTGCAGTGTATGTTTATGTATCTGTGTGTAGTGGTAAGTGTTGTATGTGTCACTGTGATGTAAAACAGCATGATATGCAAGCTTTTTCCATCAAGCATGTTGTGGTATGGTGAGCTAAATCAAGCGTTTAAGGTTTTGCTGGTTAGCATGAATGGTTAGTTTCTTCAGAGGTCATCTGATATTCATTCTAATATAAATATGTACATGTGAATTATTTGACTACATATATTTTCCTTATCTTATGTTTTCTAGATGCTTTTATCATTTAAATAATAATTAAATCATTCATAATTAAATAATAGTGTTTGAATTAGAATAATTATTCAAAGCAATTTATTACTATAAAAAAAGAAGTTATTTTAAATTATTTAAATTCATTCATTTGCTTAACAATACTTTGTTGTTAACTGTAATTGTCAATTACTTAATTGTATTATAGGTGCAAATTTGCAATAACCATTGTCAGTTTTGTTTTCTTTTTTACTAAGGGACAAGTAAAAAATACGTTTCCGATGTTTTAAGATATGGTGAACCTGGGAATTTCTTAAGGACAACTTAGCTATATTTGTCCAGCTAATATGTGACCTAGATTTAATACAATGATTTATCATCTCATCCTCCTAGATCTGCATCTCACAGTAACTCATGTTATCACAGCTGTAAAAGCTTTGATGTAAAGTATTTGTCTGAACAACTGAGTAAGCATTGTAACACTTTAAGTTATGACTCATTTGTTGTCAGGTCACTTAAATCCATAATGTAAATAATATAGGTTAAACCATCAGAGTTATGCTTAAACATTCTTTGAACTTAGTTCGAGAGAGCCAGACAGAGAGAGATTTAGAATTCAGCAGGATGTTTTCACAGGATTTTGAAATTGATCCCTTGGGGGTTTGATGGCTGAGAGTCCATAATGCCAAGCCCTGTTGCATAATTCAAATGTTCCTACTCTATAATCCCCAAACGCCTTTTACACTGTCAGCTAAAAATAGACCAAACAAACAGAGCTTGACATTCAATATTGACCTGGTTCTATAAGTGATGCACTGCCAACCGGAGCTTTTAGGCCTGGTTTCTCTGTCATATACTCACGTGCTCAATATGCGCTAAAGCTGCTCGATTGCGAAATGTGGCAAGATGGGCCGAATGTGCCGAGCAGCTGTTTAGATGGGAACACAAGATGATGATGTGTTTGCCAGGGCAGCAGATGGATCAGGCTGAGTGATATAATACAGACAAATTTAGATGCATTACGAGAAAACGCATGGCACTCTTATGGGTAAAAAAAAGTCTCTAAGATAGATTGTTTAGTCTAAACCAGCTGTGAAAGTAACTGACAATAACAACGTGTTTGGCTTGAATTTGGAAAAATCCAGTACCCGCAGATGAGAACAATTTTGAGCTGATGTCTGGGATTGTGTAGTATTATTGGAAATCAGAAATTCAGTCTGCGTCATTTATACAAGGTCTCTGGCATGGGCCTGTTGATACAGCTTTAATGGAGAAGAATGATATTCATGAGGCAAGAGTCAATGATGGCAGATCTGGCTGTGCTGATGCATTATACATGACTGATATTTTAAGAGCGTCTCTCTCTGGCCTTATCCATCTTAGCCAGGGGTGTAATGTTGCAAGATGATCTGGCTGAAAATTGATAGATAAAAATATGTGATGACATATTTATCAAGTCAGTTGACAAATATTTAACAAGTCACAATACAATTGGGGATGGAGGTTTATACTAATGGAACTTTTGGGAATTGATCGTCTTTAGTGACGTTTAGATGATATTTATAAACGCAGCACTGCTTTGTTTACGGCAGTACCCAAGGAAACACAATGTATCGCTGCTGTTTCTTAAGCGCCACCTGCTGTCAGAGAGTGAATTTGCATTTTCAAGGCCATCTGCTGTTTTTTTTATTTTATTTTATGTGGGATTGCATCACAGAGCTAAATTCAGAACAATCTGTTTTTGCTTCAGATATTGAAATGATATAATCTAATAAAAATAAAAACTGCTCATGTGCATGTATGCAGCATATTTGTTTAGACTTTGATTAAAATGCAGTGCTTGTCTCTAAAAAAATGATTGATCATATCGCTATTTAGATATTTAGACATTTAAATCTTGTAATACGGGTGTACATTATTTTGTCTTATTGCACTAGTAGGCATAAACATGTACAATATATGCCAGACAAAGCAGACATTAAGATACAGATAATCAGAAAAACTGAAAAAAATGTCTTACTGTTAGCATGAAATGTGATGTCATATGATAATACCTGTATGTTACGCTTGGATGTATGTCACAATACAGAAGAAAAGATCTAATGCTACTTCTGTTCCAAGGTTAATAAATCATCAAGAAGCATCATCAAGCAACATTGAAGATGTTTTTACAAATATTTTTGCTGGAAAAACATGAATTAAAATGCATTAATTTGTCACTTTTAATTAGTTTATACAACTTGTGTAGAAATGAACATTTAGCAAAATGTATACATTCCTTAAAAATACTTGTTAGTTCATATTAACTATTCATTCACAACTAATGTTAACATGAAGCTTTTTCTAAAGTCTTTCATGCACTCCTTATTACTTATATATTATTATCTGATGGTTGCATCATAAAATTATCATCTGCTACCATAGTACCACCGGTGTTTTTTACATTTTTTTTATGGGTACAATAGCGATGGAAAGGCAATGGAAAGACAAAGACAACAATGATTAATGGCTAACCTAACTACAGAGTAATATAATGTTATGGAAGAACTGTCATCAACTGTAATTTAATACATGATGCTATAAAAAACTGTTAATTGGGAACTGGATATACCCAGAATCACTGAAAAGGTCACCCAGTGGTGCTTTGTGATGTGCTTATTTACTCCCAGATGGCTGAGCTGTTCCCATGAGGTCCTGGGCACTCACAGACCCACTGTATGAAAGTGTGTGTGGTCCATACCAAACATAGCCCCCCGTCTGCACTGTCAAACACCCAGATAAACAGAAGCATCTTCATGGCAGCTTTAATCAAAACACATTACAGCCTCAGAAGCAATGACTACAGTAACTGGTCATCAGGGCACAGTGGGAGTCGCCCACACACACACACCACACACCCCCCCCTGAAGGTCAGCCGAAGAAGAGGGCGTATTGATTAGGAGCAGGATGGTGGACGTAATCACCTGCACTGCAGTGAAGAGGACAATTCAAGACAATGGCTAAACGAGTCAGTAAAGGATGTGCTTGATTTGAGAGGATAAGGATTTGTAGCATGCTACAGAGTTTAGAGTTCAGATGTGGGCATGACCGTTCATACCAGTGCATGATAGAACAAGATAATTGTGCCAACGAGCACATTTAAAGAGAAAATACTGGTGAGTTGTAACTGACCTGGGCCAAGCTTGGCAACTGCATAAAGCAGGTCGTAGTTTATAACTGGTGTGGCCTCGTCAATCTGTTGCCAGCCAACTGGAGGTGAGCCAGGAGGAGAGATGAGGAACTGTTTGGAAGGCTGGGGAGGAGCCAGGTGCAAATTGTCTCCTTCGGATGCTGGATTCTGCACCTAAGAACCAGAGAGCGTGTTAGTCCAGGATGCAGTCAAACAAAGACCTGATTGGAACACTTGATGCTGGGATCAATCCAGATGTTCCTCAAATAGTCATTAGCAAATGTGACCCTGGACCACAAAACCAGTCATAAGGTGCATTGGTATATTTGTAGCAATAGCCAACTATTTATTGTATTGGTCAAAATGATAGATTTAGCGCATTCTATTCTAGTGCATTCTATTGTTCTAACTATTAAGCCTATAAATATGTCTTTGCATTTAAATGTATTTATTCTATTGTAATGTTTCTAAGCTCAGGTTAAAAAATACACTGCACTCATGTATTCAAGATTCTTTCCTTCTTTTGAACCCTCATTTTGCAACAACCATGTCAGTCTGATTTGAGAGAGAACACTCCACTATTTTTGAAAATAGGCTCATTGTTCAACTCCAAAGTTAAAAAGTTGAGTGTTACCATTTTTTAATCTATTCAGACGATCTCTGGGTCTGGCGGTATCACTTTTAGCTTAGGTTAGCGGATTAGACCATTCTCAACTTGCGACAAAATAATCAAAGGTGCCATCAGTGCAGCAGGCACAATGATATTATACAGCCCACAGCATTTTCAGGCGCTGCGTAAAATTATTGTGCCTGCTGCAGCCATGGTACGGCAGCAAAGTTCCTTGATTATTATGCTCGAATGAGAGTATAGTTCCTAGCCATATCGGCCTAGAAAATAGCTAATTTTCATTTATCTATTTATTTTATTTTACAGAAGAGTCAAGCTTTAAATGATCAAAACTCTTTGGTCATTTTTGAGCAAGATGCTCATGGTCTATAATCAGATTCAGTGATTTATGCTAAGCTAATCTTAAAGTGTTACCACCAGACCGGCTGAATGGATTCAAAAATGGTAGTGGATGTGGACTAGGACTGCACGATTTGGGAAAAATGCCACATTGCGATTATTAAGGTCAAAATTGCGATTTGCGATACGATATATAAGTGGTTTGACACAACTTGCTTGTTATAAAGGAAAATGCACACACAGATTACTAATAATGCTGAAATCTGTATTTCTCAGCTGAGATACAGTATACAGTGCAATCTAGCAACAACAAATTAAAACTAAATTGTACAGTTTAAAATTAAATAACAGTAACATCTTTACATTACTGAATTAAATTACATTAAATCAACATTGAAATAAAATGTAAAAGTCAGAAGTACAGATAAATAAAACAGATACCCATTTGTATAAGTTTACTTGTTTCTTTTAGTATCTCTTGTCCAGTGTGCCAATCATTTCCCAAATCGCTATTCGCGTGTAGTTGGACGTGTGAACATGTCGAGTTCACCCCGGTTTAACACTGCACGCGTCATCAGGGCATAAGCAGCGTGTATTTTTACGGCGTCCATGTTAACAGATGAGCACACCGGAGCGTCTTTGCATTGGCTTAACATGCAAATCACTTGCACTTAACGCTTCATTCGTCTCTAGTGTGAACGCAAAAATGAATGTCTTGTTATGTCCACAAATGCATTTGTTTATTTAATATAATCGCAACATTTGCTGTAATGTAATCGCATAGCCTGACATCGCAATTGCGATATGATTAATCGTGCAACACTAATATGGACAATAAGCCTATTTTTGGAAAAAGTGGAGTGTTGCTTTAAGCGGCTAATACTGGCTATCAGAATGCATCTAATTTAAAGCTGTCTGCTCCAGCCAGTGAGTTCTGCCCTACTGGAGTTGTCAAATCCTGACTTAATTTCCTTCTCACTGAGAAGGGTTGGCGAGTCTGATATGATTTACAGATTATGATTAAGATGCACGTGATGGATGTAACAAATGTACAGTCTCAGTATGGTTCTATCAACAACAACAAAAAAAGATTAGCATGGGAGGTAAAATTTCTTGTTTTCTATTTGGTGCAGAGAAATGACACACTTATACAGCACCATAGAAATACAGAGATTGTGGAAATGTTGGGCAACTCCTTACCTGGGCAAAGTAGAGTTTAAGTTTCTTTCCTCTGAAAGGTGTCTCGTGCAGCTCTATTCTAGCGCTGGCTGCTGCTTTGGGGTTGCTGAAATTGATTCGTACACGTCGGAAGCTCTTAAACTGCTGGAACGTCACACCCTCATCGTATGCGAGGAAGAGCGCTTCGAACATTTCCTGAAAGACAAAAAATAAACGAGGTAAATTAACAAGGGATAAATATTTCAGTTCTGTCCACAGGCAAATGTCAAAGCATGAATAATTAATATGTCTTCACAGAGGACAAAGAAAGAATGCTTTTTTTAATGTGCCAGAAACAAGCAAGATCTGTTCCACCAATATCAACCTTATCAGGGCCGTGAGATAATAATTGCGATTAATGTCAGCATATCGCTGACAGGATGAACGTCATTGTATTCTTCATGGGACATGGCAGTCTTTGGACTATAGGCACGCCTCACATCCAATCAGCTCAGACAGAACTGGATCATTAATTGGCTTAGTCTGTTATGATGCTTAATATTAATTTCCTGTGCAGGGGAGGAACTGATGAAAGTTATTATATCTGCAGCTTGTCTCTCAATTCAGTAATCGGTCCTGCTAGGTCTTGGTAACCTTTGGTAACCTTGAAACATGATGCTTACTGTTGTTGTGGTGATATAGTGGCTTTTTATTAATTTCATGGCTTTAGAAGACTTCTGAAGGCTTAATTTGTAACCTTCGAGGCGAGACCATTTCTGCATTAGCGGCAAATACATCAATAAATACCTAAATAAATAACAAGTTAGTTTTTTGGTTTTCATAAACCTCTTCAATCTTTAACTGGGATGGGAAAAAGTACTTTAATGAAAGCTGTTTAAATAGCTTATTAAATAAGTAAAACCACACTGTTATGAAACTCTTTCAGAGTAGCGTCTCAAACAGGATTGCTGGAATAGAAACACCTTAGACTGATTAGTATTTTCACAAAAAAACAACAACAACAACAAAAAAGTGTGCGTAGGCCATCACATTCCTGATTTGATTGTTCAACTTAGTGAGGTATTTAATTGCATTATTTGCAGAGACCTGTTAAAAATGGCTAATGTCTCAGTGTTGGGTTTGCTTTGCCTTTTAAAGGCATAGCACATAAGCACTTGGAAGTGAGGCCAATGTGTACACCAAAAATAGGTATTCAACCTGAAACCCTCAAATATGCCCTTAAATTCTAGCCAACCGCTGGTGAAACACTTCAACGTGACGACAAACAGTAATCTAAAACACGTAACACAGAGATATTTAAAATTAGGTGAGGTCTAAGAGACGTGCTTTGTTTGTATCAGAAATCAAGTACAGGTAGAGATTATGAAATCTCTGTCATATAAACTATGTAAGTAGTTTTTGGTTTCAGTACCATTTTATAATTTTTTTACCTATTTATTTATTTTCATATAACTCAGATTATTTGAAAATGTGCATATTCAATTTCATTTATTGTCATGTGCGATTGTTCCTGTTGGTGTTGTCAATCTGGCAACCTGCATGTGTGTCAAGTCTGAGAAGGAGGGGCCGGGTGGATAAAAAAAACAAAAAAAACCCCTCTCCAATATTTTGCATTTGGACTGCAACAACTAGTTCAATGTACTCTTGCATTTGTTGTAGCCTTGCAACTAGTCCCAGTTTACTAGAGTTCAAGACTGCTGCCTTAAGGGAAGTGCAATTTGTTGCGTTTGATAAAAACATTTCTATAAATTACTCACTAGAGATTTTGCTTAGTGCTTCACAATACACAGAATCTAAAGTTGTCACTTTTAGCATCAGGAAATAGTAAATGTGTTTGATAAAAATGTCCAGAGATGGGGGAAGATGAAAGATAAGAGCCTGCAGAGACAGATGGATAGCTGAGGCAGTTTTCTTCCACAGCGTCGATTCGCCAAACACCTTGTATCCTGTCACAATCTCTGAGAAACCGCCAGCATATTCCTTCATCTCTGAGCCAAGAGTGAGCGTCCCTAGAGATGGCAGCTGTGGATATGTCGTGTCCACCGTGTGTCAGGATGTGAGGTGTGTATCGGCACTGACAGCTGGGCTCATTCTGAATGACTCAGCAGTGACAGGTGACACCAGACGAGTGAGTCCATGAGAGAGTTGCGCTGCATATGTGCATTTTCTATCCTCCAGGTTTGTGACTCAGCACTTCCGTGAAGTTTTACAAGATGTCAAGTGCGTCCAGTGCTAATTATAGAACAAGAACTTGATGGCGTGTGAAATGCAGATCAAAGCACGTTTGTCTGATCCATTGCACCTTGAAATGAGATCATTTACTACCGTCACAGCATTGCTGGTCACCGGCATATGTTGAGTTTTGGATGCTGGTGTCCCTATCAGGTATCTTAACTAGCTTAATTAGCCTCCCTTGGTCTTTTTAGCAAAAGGCAGTCAGACGTTTCCCAATTGTGATTCATGCTAGGTGAATTTTCAGTGATGCTGTGTGCTGTAGAGGATATTCAGGTTTGTTTACAACTCATACCAGGATTATTTCTACAAATACCTCAAACACAACTCCACCAAATTTTTACACATTTATGGGTGTTGTTTGCTAGTGCTCAAATTTCATATGGTTGAAAAGTTGAGGGCTTGCTAAGTGAGGTTAGTTAACAGAGCTTGTCTACGATATTCTGGTTCTTGCTTGGACTGCTTAGAAAAGTAAAAACATGGTGCACAGTATCTCATTCTCGTCCTTAGCGCAAACAGTGCAGGATCAGCAAGATTTAATACATACCATAGGTAAGCAATAATAATAGAGACATCTGCATTAGTAAACACCAAAAATATACAGTACAACATCTGGCTCACATCCTTGGAATGTGTTTGAAACTCTGGGCATCTGTTTTTGCCTTGAGTATTTGAGGCCTAATATGCAGGTAACTTTGAGTTACACTAGTAGTGATTAGAGAATCAGTGGACTATTTGCTTAATAACCTTTAGCACTTTATTTGGATGGATCCACAACATACTGACTATGAGAAACTTTCCAAGTATATGTCAACGTATTCTACTAATCCTAAACCTACCATAACAGTCTGCTCTGAGAGTTAGTAGACATGTAGTTACAAAGTTACTTATAGTTAGTAGAATGTCTAAAGTGGACTATCAAAATAAATTTGTTACCAAAAAACAATATTTGAAATAAAGCAATGGAGGTAAATATAGCTAAAGTATTATTGCCATGGTTTATATGGTGTTATGTTCATTTTTTAGAGCCCTCAGCGGACATTTCAAAGCTAAGTATTTGTGGTGGAAATAAATCACATTCCTTTACAAATATGGACACCAAGATGAAGGGAGGAGGATGAAGGTTATGTGCAGTGGAATATTTGCCACTGGCTTTCTAAAAATATTACTTTATCTAATCATAAAAGGATCTGTGGAATTATATATTTAAAATCTTCCTAAAAAAAAAACACCAGGACTTTGATGCATAGTATTTTTTCCATTCATGGTAGATTAATCACACACACACACACGTTGGTTTTTGTCCATAGGCGTAATGGTTTTTATACTGTACAGATTGTATGTGCTATTGCCCTACACTGACCCTACATCTAAACCTACCCCTTACAGGAAACTGCATTTTTCTGATTTAAAAAAAACAACACCACCATTCTGTATTTTTAAGCCTTTTGAATTACACTTTACCACATAAACATACACACACACATACACTCAAATATATATCTGGAGACTATAAATTTGGACATTAGCAAATTGACAGGTCTGCTCTTCATTTACCACCACTTTGAAACACATCATTTAAAAAACAGCAACAGCAGCTGGCTTTAAGTGCCCTCATTTAAAGCAGTGGAAATGAACATTGATACCATCTGGTACTTGCTGGTATAAATGTCATGAGACTAATGTTATAATTCATGATTGCTGTGAAGCTCAGACTTCAGTACATACACAGTGTCAATTAACATTAACAGTATTTTTACAAAACATTATGTCTTGTGGATTTGTGAAACAAAATGAAAGCATCCCCTTGACCTAAGTCAACTCAATTCAAACTTAAAAACGTGGCACGATCCCAGGCACATAGTAGTATATATTGAATGACTATACTTCTGTCCATCACAGCCTTGTTTTAGATGCGTCTGCTCTGATAAAAGTACCATTTTGAGCTGTTTTTTATACTTGTTTAATGATGCATATATGTTCATATTACATATTTTATACATTTACTGTAATGTGCCATTAAAGCATTTACTGTAATGTGCAATCCATCTTCATTTTTACACTCTTATGTCGTTCAGAATCTATGATATTACAGCATTTAGCATTGATTATAGTTTATACAGTACCAACAACTAATTTTTTAGGAAAGCTGTGAAATACGCAACGGAGGTGGAAACCCTTAGTTATGGTATTTTGTGAAGGTCAAAATAAACGAGATGTATATCGCAATTCATAAGGTAGCCAAAAAACACACTTTAGGTTTTAAGAGAAGTTTGCGAGAAAAGCAGACATGCTTGAATCGGATGGGATTAAAAAAAACAAAGTACGTCAGTGAAACAATTTTACCTGACCTTCTCAAGAACATGTCCATTTTAGGTGCGAATGGAGCGTTAAAGGACCAATCAGGGTGAATTATATTAGAAAGAGAGGGAAAACTCATTTGTTTTGGAAGCAGCCAAGCAGCCATGTTAGTTTATAAACAGCCTTTGGTGACGTCTGGGCTGCTGTATGATCTCAACCCACTAAAGCATGAAATAACTGCTCCATGACACACTCAGTTACCAGCTTTTTGCTTGACAGATAAAAAGTCCATCAAGGATAAGAGAGACGCTAAAAATAACTCACATTAGCCCAGTGACACCTCACTTAACTTCGCATAGATAGTTGCTTTCCTGCCAAGACAAACCAATGCGAGTACAAACTGCGTCAGATGACAATACTAAAATGTAAACAGCAGATATGGCTGGAGACTCCATTAGAATGGAATGATTGGCCTTCCCATCAAGGAAAAAAAACGAGGTGCTATGCTTTTCCACTCTTCTTTGAGGATGGTGTGGTGGGCATGCAGGCATTTAAGCAATTACAGCTGTTTTTCAGCCAAGCCGTGTTTACTGTTCACATTGTGGCTTGAAAACATTCTTAATAGGGGGTGGAAGAGGGGAAAATGCAAACTGAACCTAAACTTAACATTAATCCTGAAATGAATGTCAAATTTAACAGTCCCCTGCTTTTAATCAAAACCAGATCCTCCTTGCTGGGAGATGAATTAGCGTCAGATGGTGAGGGAGAAAAAGGTACGTTTTTCTTTGCATGAGACACTATTCATCTTAAACAGATCCAGGCCAGATCCTCTCAAGCTATTTTGGTTCAACTTTGACCTTTTTTAAACTGCACATTGCTTCCCTTAAAACTGCAATCCTAAATATTTCATGAATGCTGTGTATACTGTGATAAAGTAAACAGAGGACTCAGACCTGTTCATTGGCCTTCTGATGCATATTTATTTTGCACCATTTGTTTTGTTTGATCTGGCAATCTCTTATCTGATTGACTGGCTTTATGTTACTTCCTGAAGTAAGGGCACATGGGTTTTTATTGGAAGCATAAAAGTCATACAGGGTACTGTGTGTACACGACATGCGTTTTTGAGGGAGAAACTAAATTTAGATGAACTCTCTATTTTTACTATTTTATATGTTTTGGATTTTTTACTTTTGGAAAACGAAGCTGGAATTCTGATTACAGACTTTACGCAATTCTTATTTTTTTTGTTTGCTTAGACTGTGGCTGTGGATTTCAAATAAATGCTGTCATGAAGTTATTGTGGTATTTGCCACCAGTGCAAAACTAAAACTATTAAAAATAAAATAAAGCTGATATAAAATAAAACAGAAATATAAAATGGAACGTTCAGTGGCGATTTCTTTAAGACTGCAAGGGAAGCTCAGCTTCCCCTATAATATCACAAAATGAATGGTCAAATTATGTACTATTGTATTAACATTTTATTGACTAAAAATGCGTTAGAAAACGTTCATCTCAAAGACGA
>JAUYWG010024245.1:0-25442 GCA_034779775.1 Enteromius afrohamiltoni
CTCAGTGAGTGATTGTGACACTGTCAGAGACTCTGGTGAGGGTCTTAATGCAGACGTCAGCTTTTATCTGATTGGTTCACTGGAAAGTTTGACCTAAAACATTCTGTGTCATGAGGGGTTGGCAGCAAATTGAGCTGTTTGGAATTTTTGGTTGTTGTTGTTTGGACAGAGAGTGAAAATGTTTTTAACCAATTATAGACTCTTTTTTTGCTCCTATTTAGCTTTGTGATCAGGCACCTGATTTGTTCATAAAAATGGAAATGCTCAAGGAAACGTTTTTTTTTCTGATAGATATGTTTTTCTATATGGTTGATTCAGACATGCAGATAAGGCATACTTATTTGATACATTTTGCATTTACATTTCAAATTCATTGCCTCTCATAAATGGCAAATTATTTTATATCAAAGTTCACCTATAAAACTTTCTTTGTTTTGTTTTAATAGGTTAAATTTGACATCTAAACATGAACAAAACAGGAAACCCACAAGTCTTTTTTAAGCATACCACTTACAAACACTTGTCATGAAACTCTCACATCACATCTCTTAGTTGATCACTGGTCATCATGCAGAAATGTTTCCCTTGGTTTTGTGTTTTGGTAAAAGTGCATATATTTGCATTAGAGAAGTACTTCCTCAAACTTGCTACTAATGCTCTACACTGTGGTTAAATGACACTGACAGATATATATATATATATATATATATATATATTTTTTTTTTATTATTATTAAAATTATATATTAGGGCCGGGACTCGATTAAAAAAAAGTTATCTAATTAATTAGAGGCTTTGTAAGTAATTAATCAAAATGAATCGCATATAAATATTTGACCTGAGAACAGTGAAAAGTATGGTTTTTCATACGGATTTTTAGTATACCATTGAATAATAACTGAATACATATGCTTAAGCAACAAAATATTGTTTATTTTTGTTCAACCAACCAATATTGTGCCGTGATTTCACATTGTGTCGTATATACTACACACAGCCGTTGTTCACTGACGAGCTGCGTTACACCATGTTCATTATCAGCGTGGATTTGCGCAGCTCGTCAGTGAACAATGGCTGTGTGTAGTATTGTAACAGATCGCTCCTCTGTGGCCCTCTCCGGCCGCCAGCAGCGGGAACCCTCACCCGAGTACTAGTGTTCCCACCCGGACTCTCTTTAGCCACGTACCTCGGCACTTCCGCATCTGTTTACCCACCAAAAAGGACTATAAATACCCGGACTTTTGCCATAGTCAGTCGCGAAGTTTCGATTTGCCCTGGCCATCGACTCTGAGCGTTTATTTCCTGTTTTCTGACTGTTTACCCGTGTTTGATTTTCGCTAGTGTTTTGTTTCCGCCTTTCGCCGCCTGCCCTGACTTCCTGCCTGTATTTGACCACGATTTCTGCCTGTTCCCCTGTATCATCTGTTATTCTGTGTACCGAACCAAGCCTGTCTGACTACGCCTTATTAAAGTTGCAAATGGACCCGCAAGACTCCGGCGCTTCATTACAAGTATATACGGCTCAATGTGAAATCACTCACCTGATGGCGTTTATCACTGATTATAGGACCGTGGTTATTTCCAAAACTCGCAAGCAGATCGACCAATTGGGATCGGGACATCCCTATTCAGAACATTAGAA
The DNA here is from genome assembly GCA_034779775.1 of Enteromius afrohamiltoni. Classification (NCBI taxonomy): domain Eukaryota; kingdom Metazoa; phylum Chordata; class Actinopteri; order Cypriniformes; family Cyprinidae; genus Enteromius; species Enteromius afrohamiltoni. Next base: position 1,642 of record JAUYWG010024245.1, read on the forward strand.
ACGCTAGTACGTGCTCCAGTATAATCAGTCCGCCGAAACATCCAGTAAGAAACGTTCCGCGGTGCAAATATAAGTGCGAAAAAAAACAAAACAATTACGCGTTATTTTTGTGCAATAATTGCCACTCCCACACAATATTTGATCTTGTATCAAATATGATGCTTCTTGATTTATATCTTACCTCAGACTCGCCCTGAGTGAGCCGTCATCAGACCGAAAAGCAGAGACAAGCAAGACTCCTAAGAGATTGAGATGTTTTGTTGTTGAATGTATTAATGAACATAGCCGTTGTCATTTACCCCTGACATCTGAGTGACTGATGATGCAGAGGATTGTTACGTTTGGTTCTGAAGGGAAACGTGCCCTTGATCAACTGAAATGCGTTTATGTTCACGCAAGTCATTCTTGATCCAGCCTCAGCTACAAAAGCAGTGAGTATAAGGTCTTTTAATGAATATTTGCAAATCGCCTTTCCTAATAATGTGCTAATTAGCAAGTTTTACTATGAATACGGCTAAAAAAAGATCCTCTGAGTGCGCCTCAGAAAAGAGTACACAGAACAGTGATCTCCAAAGAGCTGTTTTTAACAGAGTAAAATTAGCTTTTTTTTTTAAAGCAATCTATATTACAAACTTTCCATTATGATCCTAAAGAATTATATTAGCTTGTGGAAAATTGCTTTTGTATGACCCCTTTAAGTCTTCCACAACAAACAGGAAGCAAACCCACAAATAGGCCAACTGTCACATCTACACCAAGCTCCACCCTCACTCATTCACAGTCACCTTTGTTCACGATCATCAGCTTCACCTGTCACCATCACTTGATCTTAATCAAGACCTCATCAACTCATCACATATAAGCACACACTACACTGCACTCAGCGTCCGAGCTTGTCTATGGATGAAGTGGACTCATCTCTAACAATCATATCCTTTGAGATACTAATCTGTGTACTTACCTGAACCTTCTCCTCATCTCCCTACAGTCTTGTGTTTCTCCCAAGCTGCTGTGTGCTTCTCCAAACGTGTGTGTGGTGCTCCTTCGTCCTCCTCCGCTCCTGGTCTCCTGTGGATTGAAAGAAAAGAATGGAATCATTGAACTGTTATATTACTCATATGAACGACTTATGTTTGACTCACCTTTTTAAAGATTTCCGTTTCTGTTTATTCACCAACTGCACTGTAAATAAAAAGACACTGTTTAATACTTACCTCCTTTGTTCCGTCCGCATCTTGACCAACTTTATGTATCAGAAATGACGCATGTCTGTTATTGAGTTAATTCAGCACTGGGGAGCTGTCCAATGTGCTGAATTTCTACTGAAAAATTTATGGAGTATGAAAGGTTGATATTTTGGTTTTGGGACTCAACCAACAGGTTGGGATGTATGCAAGGTCAAAAAACACTTTTAATTTCTTGCATTTAGTTTTACCTTATTTGATTAATGATGCCCGAACAATTAATTAAATAATAATTTTTCCAAACCCCTTCAATGTTTTTTCGGTTTCATCTAAAAGCAGTGTTTAAACGCTCCAAAAGCAAAAAATTATCATTATAGCATTTTCATTCAGACCTACACCAACAAGTGGGCGTTCAACTTACTAATGTTTCAACATACTAATATTTTATTTTGCCATCAATGTGAAACGGCTTGGTCTCGTTTTAAAAACAACTCGTTTCAATGATTCACAGGCAGATCTTTCCATTTTTTCTCATCTCACACTGATGTTTCTTCATTAGACCCTCCTGAAATGCATAGGAGTTCAACATGACACAAACTAAACTATTGTCTTTGACAAAGCGTAAAAAATTTGTGAAACCAATTATCAATCTAGATAGCTAAATAACATCTGCTGCAATCATCTCTGCAGAACCTAATGTAACATATTTTATTTCGCACCAAAGCGAAAGTGCAAAGCAAGGCTTAAGAGTGAACCATTAAGAAACAGCTAGAATTGAAGTTGTGAAAAGAGAGTCAGTTGACCACCTGTAAAACCATCAGTGCATAACTAATATTAAACCTCTGTTTTGTTTTGTAATATATGCGATACTTGCATTGCCTCTTTGGTGAGAGTCTGATGCAGTCTCGAAGTCCGGATGGTTACAAGGTTTTGGATTGGCAATCATGTCCTCATGGTTTGAAGAGTGATGAATTCCAAAAGATGTCCTGACTCTTGTGATATAGATCAAAGCAGAGCTGGGAGATAGATCTGTTGCTATCCATGGATCTTGAGTTACCTGAAATTCAAGGCTTGAGCCTAGTGTAAAACTTAGAGTTAAGTCCTAATCTCAGTGTCTCTCCAAGACCGCAGACCGCGCTGCATCAGCCCTGGGGGGTTGGTCAGGAAATCTGCAAGATAGCAGTGTTCCAGCGTCTGGGAAGGTAGGAAAAAGAGAAGAGAAAAGGGATTTCTGAGGTGAAAGCTTTTTTGTTACCTGTTGAGGTTACACCTCATGTAGGTCAAAGACCAATGGTGCGCTAATTCCTTGGAGGGAACGTTTTATGATCCTTTGTTCTCAACATGCTAATTTGCCTCTGTACTGGATTGGTGGATCAAGATACAAATTACAACAGATTCTTAAAACACTGAACATTGCAGAGATATCAACATAGGAGATACACTCTCACTTAGATCATCTGAAGACGATTCCTTAGGTATCAAACACGAAATGGATCTGGCAAGGTGATGTTTAGATCACATGTTTTTCGTGTTTATCAAAAACCTGCAAGTACAGTATATGATAGGAAAGATAATAACAGTATACATTATGAGGATATGTGTTTACTCAAAGAAAGTTTTCCTGTGAATTAATTTTGGTTAAGGTTCATTGTCTTTGCAAAAAGAGGACTAGTTAAGTTGAGTTCACATTCTTTCGAGCAATAAAACTGCGGTTGTCATGGTGATGAAAGGCCTGGTTTACCTTATCAGCGGCCAATCAGGGGGAGGTTACACAGACACTCATATTTGCAGTTCGAGGTACCTCTTGGGTTGATGAAAGCGGCACCAAAGATTGTCAACACTTGTTAATTCTAACAAACAGTTTGTGCCCGATTGGACCAAACACTACACTAAAGATGGTAAGAAAATATCTGAGTAAAAAAACAGTGAAAAATAATGGGTTAGGGTTAGAGTCACGAAGTAGACTGGACACAGATGATAAGTAAAATCAAAAATGCTTATTTTAAGTGCAGATAAGCAGAAAGGGTTAACTGGCAGATCACTGGTGACATGGGCATAAATCCCGGTGGTTGCCCGAGGGTTGCCCCCCCCCCCAAAAAAAAATCATAACAAAATTGCACTGTCTATTACGAAAAATACATGTATGTGTACATCAAAAATAATTGTGTAAACTGAAATTCAAACACACAGAGAGAGAGAGAGAGAGAGAGAGACTCGACTGTAAACTGCATTACAAACATTGTAATAGTTAAAAAAAAATAAATAAATCTGCCTTTTCATTACACCAGAGAAAAATGACTCAGTCTCCATGCTACAATAATGATAGAAGCAAAGTCTTCCACAGTTTTGACACATCTTTATAAGTACAATTTGGATGTATTAGTTGTGTCCCCCTCTAAAAATTGCTCGTGAGAAATTTTATGTTTATTGTCCCCCCCATTGTAAAATGAGATTTACGCCTATGACTGGTGAGTATGACAGATGATATATGTTAACTTGGTTATATGTTGACTGTTGGTAACAGTCCAGTAATTCCAATGCTTTGCATTGCAAAGTTGAGTGAGATCGCTGGACGAATGGAGACAAAGGGAGAGTGAAGACATCGACAGCCACACACATGTTGTAAAAACACACAGGATCCTGGGGAATAGACACAAGTCTGGGCTCAAGGGGACGCACTGGAAGACTAGTAAAGTGTCAGGCAAAAAGGAAAATTAAATCTATTTCCCTAAAAAGCAATGTGATTAGAGATGACAGGAGAAATATGAAACATTCCACCAGTGACTTATTCTTATGCCAATCTAAACCACTATAAAAATGCAAGTAGTTCCTATAAGTGTTACGGAAGCCGACGGACACAAGGATAAATCAAACAAAGGAGTTTATTAAACAAAGGTTCTTCGCCACAGGCAGAATTTAAAAGGTAAACACAAAGTAAGTAATCCAGTTCAGAAGTAAATACTGGATTAACTAATAGTCTTTTGTGTATTTCACAGATCCGGGTCGGAGCACACCAATGACACACACTACTTGGAGGCACAGAGAAGTTTCCAGCAGGAGAGTCGGAGCCAGGAGCTGAATAAGGAGATTCAGGAGGAAATCTGGAGGAGAACAGGAGAGTACACAGGTAAGTATTCGTTTTAGAAAGGAGAGATTTTGTCCACTAATGGCTAACAAGCTCGGACAGTGACTGAATGAGTGAGGGGTGCTTAAATGTGGTGTGGCTGAGTGCAATTAGGTGTGTAATCAGGTGAAGCTGGTTAGTACTCAGGGGATTGTGATCTGGGAATGGGCATGTTGGTGGAGTCTGGTGCGGATGTAACAATAAGTAGGTGTAGATGTGTTCCATGGTTTTTGGTTATTTTGAACTAAATCAACTAACAATATTTCCGCTTCTTTGCTGACCTCTGATTGATGTACAATGTGCCTTAATGTAAAATGAACCATTTATTAATAGGCTATAAATGTTAGTAATCTGTGAAAGGTAAACTTAATGTAAAGTGAACACCTGTGAACCTAATAATTCATGAATGTTAATAGTCTCTAGAAGGGACCTTTAATGTACAGTGAAATCCTGTGAACCATTTATTAATTAGCTAGAAACTTGTAAAAAAAAGTGACTCTTAATGCATAGTGAACAGCTGTGAACCATTTATTAATCTATTATAAACTTTTATAACCTGTGAAAGTGAAACTTAAAAGTTAACACCTGTGTTTTATTTTTGATGCACTGAACTAAATGTCTCAAGGTTACTTATGTAACTCTAGTTCCGCGGAACGAGATGCCGCTTCGACAAGACGCTATGGGGAACGCTTCCAGCGTGACGGCTCTGAATCGTTTGTGGAATCAGTCCAATGAAATGGTGGGACATCATAGGCAGGTGACATCACTGGCCAGGAAGCATTAAAGCACATAGAATGCAGCCGGCTTCAGCTTCTGTCATGAAGTGAGTGCAGGCAGCGATGCAGGAAGTGTGGTTATGATACGCTGCGTACATCCCTCTACAGGAACTAGAGCCACGGCAACAAGACACTATGGGGAACGAGATGTCCACACCCCCAGACTTGCAAATCTCTGCCTAGTGTTTGTGCCTGCTCAGCTACAGTAGGGTAAGAGAACAGAAGAGCCTGGAGAATCTAATTCGCAGAAGCGGACTAACGTGTGAGGGGTAGACCAACCCGCAGCATTACAAATGTCGGCCAAAGGGACCCTGGCTAACAAGGCTTGGTAAGTGCGTTCTGACTCGTAGCCTTGGAGGGAGACCAGAGGACTCATAAGCGGTATTAATGGCATCCACAATCCATCTACTCAGAGTCTGCTTGGTCGCTGGCAACCCTTTCCTTGGGGGGACCGAAGCAGATGAGCAACTGCTCACTCTTTCTCCACAGGGACATATGTGTCCAGTGCTTACACTGAGCTTAAAGTTCTGCTTGCCAGGCTCCCTAAAGGGAGGATGATTGAAAGCCTGGAGTATGACCATGGTGTCCCTGACAAAGGCACATAATATGTGTTGTTGCCTTACTATGGTCAGGGGCGGACTTAGCCATTAGGCAAAGGTAGGCAACTGCCTTGGGCCCCCAAAAAATTAGGGGCCAAAATAATAATTTTCACGAGATGCGCATTAAGCATGGACACGCGAATGAAAATAAAAATAGTACGTAGGCTATCTGAGGCTGATTGCCGCACGAGTACGAGGTGTCCCGATCTTTCCCACTGCGCTCCTCTCTCTGTGTCTTCTACGTTCAGCAAAAAACTGAACTTTGCTTAAACTAGGTGCGTGTTTGTTTTGAAAAGCATAACTTTACACGCATATACCGGCGTTTTCCACCCTCAAAAATGAATAAAACCTTGTTTTTTAGTCTGAAACTAAAACTAAAAGGTTAACGCCAGTGTAAACCAGGATCGTTTTTATTCTAAAAAGGCACTTTTGTTAACGGAGCGCGATAAAGTTAGTTTTAGATTTAATATTCACCTATGCTGCTTTAGGGAGCGTCTGCAAATTTAAAAAATCTCAGTACTTAACTAAGTACAAATTTCTACTAATTGCGCCTTATCGCAATTATCTTATGTGTAGCCTGTTTGATTTTATCAGACGACGACTCAAACACTGTTCTATAACTATTCCATATTAATCCTGTTTTATGATAACAGAAACACAAATATCGATCAATAAAAACATTTACTGAGAATTTAGCTGCATCAGAATACAGTATGTGGACACATTAGGCCATGTGTAACCTAAACAGGTTTGTTTCAGTAAATATAATAAGTAATAGGCTATAATAATGTATACTTCTGTATCTCAACTGTAACATGTTGTCTACAACATGAAATAATAAAGTGTCTGCTAAACGGTTAAATAAAAATGTTAATGAAAGAATTATAATATGTACATGAAAACTGTAGAAAACTGTAGACATAACTATGGGGCACCATTGTGCAGCAGCAACTATGACAACAACAAAAAGGAACCTCAAGGTTAATTGAAGTAAATGTGTGCAAATGTAGGGCCCCATTCCTATATTTGCCAAATTCACTAAATCCGCCCCTGACTATGGTGGCCATGTCTCAGGTCGAAGCTGCTGGTTCCTGTAGGGGCGAGGTCTTCTGTAACAAAAAAGCTTTTATTATTAGAATTCATAGTCAGGCAGGCAGAGGTGATCATCGGCAGACAGAACAATATAGACAAGCTGAATCAGAGTCGAGTAAGTGGGCAGGCTGCAGACAATCAATAATCAGATAAACAGTCCAGAATCAAACATGGAAAAACAGGAATAAATGCTTTAAAAGTTAGGAATAAAAAGTTTTCACTTCTCTACATTAAGGTGCATTTTCACAGGCTATTAACATTTATAAATCATTAATAAATGGTTAATTGCATTAGGATTCACAGGTAATATTGGAAATATAAATTTCATCTTCAACATCAAGTCATGGTTGAGATTTTATGATTTTTCCAAAATAAAAATCAAGAAGATAATTTTATCTTGTTTATCTTCTATTTATCGCTGTGGATAGGCACCATGAACTTCTGCAGAGAATTATGGGTAAGGTACAGAGTAGATTCTAATAAAAAACAAAATTGGCTGTTTTGGTAGGTATTGCATCAAAATAACACCATTTTATTCATATTAATTTTTAATGATTTCTAATGCATTTGTAAATTAGTTATAGTCATTTCTGAACACATTTATTAACTCTTTATAACTCTTTATAAAAGTAAAGCGTTACCATATTTTTGTTACAAAAACCCATTGTTCCCTGTCGACACTTCACTCGTACTGCATCAGCTAAAGACACTACCTAACTGAAGCATTATACAAACATGCAATGAAACTGTACGGTGTCACGAACACACTGTGGTGAAGCGTTAATCGAGCTCTTTCAGTGAACACAGCAACTCGGAGGCAGGGATACAACGACGAAGACATTTATTTAACATAAACAAACAAACTGAACAAAGCAAAAGGATACGAACCACATACACATCAGGGAAACATTAACAATCGACATTGAACTTGAGACAGGGAATGATATAAGTACACAGACTAATCAACATTGAACACGGGATACCTGTGAAAGACAGCTGGCAGAGAATCAAACACTAATGACAAGGGCGGGGTTACAAACGATCAGAACACATGAGGGAACGGCATGAAAACAAACACAGAGCACATGGACAGATAAACAAACACAGAACACGCCTCTGGCGTGACATAGCCCCTCCCTTAAGGCGTGGATTCCAGACATACAAAGGCAAAAACCACAAGGAGAGAGGTGGCCTGGAGGTGAAACAGTTCATCTATAGGGAGAGGGATACAGGGCCTCCCGGACAGCAAAGAGTGCGTGATGACCCTTGAGGGGTCATGCTCTCCAAAGAGCTCTGGCGGAACCTCCCACCAGGGTGGAGCAGGCGGTGGAGACACTCTCCAGGGTGGAGCAGGAGGCGGAGAGGACCACCTGGGCATACCAGACCATGACCATGCCCTCCAATGCCGACCAGACAGTTTGTACGCCTTCCAAGGCTTACCAGGCAGCGGGAACGCCCTCCGAGATGTAGTCGTCCTCCAGGGAAGAGCAGGAGGTGAAGGTGCCCACCTGGGCGGAATCAATGGAGGCAATGTCCTCCAGGGCGGGGCAAAAGATTGCCGAGCCCTCTGGGGCAATGCAGACCAAGGCCAAGACCTCCTGGTCCGAACAGTCCATATTAGTGTCCTCCTAGGCCGGACAGTCCATATTAGTGACCTCCTAGGCCGTACAGTCCATATTAGTGCCCTCCTGGGCCGAACAATCCATAATGATGCCCTCCGGGGCCGAGCAGGCTGTGACTGTGCCCTCCGGGGCCGAGCAGGCTGTGACTGTGCCCTTCTAAGTTGACCTGACAGTGAGAGCGCCCTCCGAGACTAAACAGACTGAGATAGCGCCCTTTTAGACTGAACCGACTGTGATAGAACCCCACTTGGTTGGCCGGACAGCAATTCAGAACCCCCCAGGGGTTGAGCAGCCACCAATGGGGTCTCTGGAGACTCTACGGCTGATGCCAACATCTCCAGATGGGGTGCAGCCATTGGCGGTTTAACGGGAGTGGGATCCGTTATTTGCGGGCTAGGAACCGCGAGGACCTTCAGCAGCACATCAGGCTGCATTATCGAGACTGGTTGGACTGAACACAGCCCCTGTCTTTTGCAGCTTTGTGAAAGTTATGAACCAATTGCTCAGAAGCGGTACTGTAAGAACCAATGGCTGCGGTTGCTGCTGAAGCCTGCCGAAATGGGCGGGGCTGTGTACATATATGCACCTGCTTCGCCAAGGGATTCAGATTTCTTCTCCTTCAGCGACGACAATACTGGAAGACTGCACCATCTAGTCTCAATTGCTTCAGACTTGTTGAGGTGTCTGCCATTTTGTAATTGTCAACAGTAGCATTCATTGTGTCAGATGGGATATTTTAGCCTGTATTACCCTACATCAGCGTCAAATCTTAACCTGGAGGGCCAATGCACTGCAGAGTTTTGCTCCAATCCTGATAAACTCGCCTACCTGTGGTTTTCTAACAATCCTTAATTAACATGCATAACGTGTCTGATTCAAGTTAGAGCTAAACACTGCGGTGCATTGGACCTCCGGGGTAAGATTTGAGAAACTAATCCCTTCCCTAAAGTGTTTTATTTTTATTTATTTTTTTCACTGATTTACACAGTTGTCTTGAGTAGCCTAGAGTTTGGTAACTTAAATGTGTGTATTAAAGTGCCAATATTTCTTTCTCGTCGTGGGACTGGAATGCAGGACATCTAGACCTTTAACCACTAGACTACCAAAGTCTGTGTTTCATTCTCAGAGATGCTATAGTACAACCACGTTCCTGGAGGCCCCCCAACACTGCATGCTTTTCATGTCTCCTTAAACAAACACACCTGATTTAGCTTTTCAGCTCATTAGTAGTGACTCCAAGAACTGAAATGGGTGTGTTGGAAAAAGGAGAGATGCAAAACATGCAGGGTTTGGGGGCCTCCAGGATGTGCTGTAATAGATGCTTATCATCCCTCAGAAGGTGTAGAGAAGTCTGCAGCTATAAATCGAGCCTTTGCAGACATTGCAAGCATACAAACCCAAATTCACCACAGACTGACCACATAAACATTTACAGATAAAAACTCTGTCCTTTCTGTTTCTATCTAATTTGCACATAATCAGTAAACTAGATGGAAACATTTGTGGTTAAGATTGTTTTCTTTGTAACTGAGAATAAGACATGACCTTTCAAAGACAGAAGTGATAGTGTGGATAAGCACCGCTTCTGCAAAAGAAGAACAACACCAATAAATTGCTCCCAGTTTAGCTCCTCACCCTGATTTAAACATGTAGTGTAAATAACAACAGAAATGAGCACACAGGTCCATGCAACTGAATGATAAGGATGGCTCTAAAGACAAAAAGATGATGTTTCGAGTTTCTTAAAAACAGTGTTTGAGATTTGCTCCTTTGTTTACTTTATTTTACTCAAGATGCACAATGCTGTGCCAACTATTTTGTATCCAACAGTAAAGGTGCATCACAAGTGCAAGTAACCATTTTTTATCATGTGGTTACATTTGCTTTGTACATGGGACCTGGCAATGGCTCTCTTGGCCAGCCACTGGTGGAACCTCTAGGGTGTATTCAGCTGGAGCCAGTTCGGGTCGAGGCTCTGAAGTGACAGTACCGGCAGGTGCGGTATTGGGGGAGGGGTGTGCGCATTGTGTGTTCTGGACCATTGCCCTCACCGACATCATAGGTGGGTCTGCCAGGCTGGATTCTGGCAGTCCTTTTGTGCAGTGGCTCCGGGGTGGTAGCCATTCTGTGTAGTGACTGGGGCTCTGGAATGGTGGCCATCTTAGGTTGTGACTCTGGCTGATGCAGGGCAGCCATCTTGTCAGCTGACTTTGGCTGAGGCAGAGCAGTCATCTTGTATAGTGGATCGAGTGTAACAGCCATCTTAAGCAGTGGTTCGGATGTGACAGCTGTCTTGTGCAGTGGTTTGGGTATAACAGCTATCTTAAAAATGTAAAAATTAAAAAGAAATGGGGGGGCTCTTTTCTTCCAATAAAATGCTTTTAACAATTTTACAATAAAGCAACATATCCTCCTGATCCGCCACCCAGGGCTCCTGATCCGCCTCCCAAGGCTCCCAGTCCACCTCCTGGTGGGCCGCCCAGGGCTCCTGATCCGCCACGGCCTCCCAAGGCTCCTGATCGGCCGCCCAGGGCTCCTGATCTGCCACGGCCTCCCAAGGCCCCTGATCCGCCTCACAAGGTTCCCGGTCCACCTCCTGATGGGCTGCCCAGAGCTCCTGATCCGCTACGGCCTCCCAAGGCTCCTGATCGGCCTCACAAGGCTCCTGGTCTGCCCCGGAGGACTCCTCCGCTACCTGCTCCACCCTGGTGGTTGTTCCTGCCCCCCCCTAGAGACTTGTGGTGTTGCCTGCACGTCTGGAATCCACGCCTAGGGGGAGGGCTCTGTCACGCCAGAGGCGTTGCCCTGTGTATGTTTTTCTGTTTAGGTGCTGTATGTATGTTTTCAATTGTGTCGTGTGCCCGTTCTTTGTTTACATACCTGTTCCTTGTGTCTTTGCTTTGTTTGTAACCCCACCCCTTTTCTTTAGTGTGTCACCCTCTGCCAGCCGTGTTTTACCCAGGTGTGTTTGATAAGTCTTTGTATAAATATCACGCCCCATGTCTTGTATTCTTGTTGGTTGATAACGTTACATGTCAGCTCGTGTGTCTCTGAACTGCTCATCGCTGTCCTCGTTTCCTTATTTTGTTTTAATAAATGTCAAGTTCTGATTGCATTCCTGCCTCCGAGTCCTGCCTGCCCGTGTGGAAGCAAGAGCGCGAGATTCGCTACAGTAATTGTATTAGACCAGATTAGTTTGGACTATTGGCCACTAGATGGAGCCATTGAGTGATCATCGTCCTGTATTCTTATTTACAGACACTAATGTATTTTTAGATTAAAAATCATTCTTGAGAAGACAACAGACATATCCACTCAGATCATAGCTTAGCCAGATTATTTGTGATGAGGAGGTAGAATGACATCTTGGCAGACGTGAGGCATTTTAGTGAGGATGCCAACTCTTATTTGATTGTGGTAGAGGTACAGTATGTCTACACTTTTTCATATGCTTGATATAATATCATCATCATCATCATAATAGATTGTACAATAGTAAAATTATATATTTTAAAATATCAATTCTTACAATTTTTTACAAATATGTATTATTTTAATCCACCACAAAAAAGTTAATTTAACCGTTTAATATGGCAAAAAAATGTTGAAGTTGCATAGGTTCTGAGAAATGTGTGAATTGTAATATGAAATTGAGTGTGGAAAATGTGAATGAAATTAAATGTAAAAAATATTATACTTTCAATAAACAGTGTCATTAAAAAACACAGAAGCTGTTAAAAAGATTGTCTCATATTTGAAGACATAAGCATCAGTTTATTTCATTATTTAAGCTAAAAACAATTAAATTATAATTTAATCACAAATATAATATTTGCAAGCAAATGTGAAAATAGTGGTAATAGTAAAAAAAGACACAAGACATTTTTTCCTTGTGAGAATTGTATGTAATATAGATAACTAAATATGAAAATATGATTACAGAAAATGTGTTGGATGTGTGTGCATTTAAACTAAATGAGGTTAAATCATGCTTGAGAAAAAAGGGAGAAATTATATCTGGCATTGCTGAGTAAAACACAGTGAGCAAGAAGTGTGCAGTAAGTTGTATAAATTGAGCAGGTGGAATCACATCTTAGCATAGGGATGTGCAGATGTTAGTCTATAAGAGACTTCAGTGTGGAGGCAGATCTTTCCAGTCTTCCTCATCTCACATTGATGTTTCTCCATTAGATCCTCCTGAAATGCATAGATCAACATGACACAAACTAAACTATTGTCTTTGACAAAGCATAAAAATGTCCTGAAACCAATTATCAACCTAGATACCTTAATAACATCTGCTGCTAGTATCTCTGCAGAACCTAAAGATGAAAATGAAAATATGTAAGTAAAAAAAGAACAGTGATAAAATAATGCAGATCTGAACACAGGAACTATTAGTAGATGACAATACTATCTAAACACATACAGTAATCATTGTAATACAGCTTTTCTCATCATTTTTGATCATATTAAATTATAAAAAAAGCATCAAGTTTGTGAAACATCTTTCAAACACTCTCCAGAAAAGACCATTGTACCTTATTTACCCCTAAACAGTGTATATGAGTACATTAAAAGTAATGACATTTTTTGTAACTTTTTTTTTAAACTTTTATAACTTTATTTCAATTTCACATGAATTATACAAAATTAAGTCTGAGCAGATTTTTATGACATCTGCAAAATTAATGAGCAAAATCAGTTTATACCAAACAAAAAATAGCATGTTTAATCTTTGCTTATTTATTTAAAAAAGTTACACATAGGTTCATAATGAACAAAAATCTACATGTTTTAAAACAGTCATAACTTGGGAGCACAGAAATAAGTTTGGTCTTACTTTAAAGAAGACTCATGGCAGATTATTGTTAAATTAAAAAAAAATAAAAAATGAATTAACCCATACAAAAAGCTGAATTATTTATTCATTTGGCTCTTATACGCAGAAGCAGAAAACTGGAATAAAGTATTTGCCAAACCTGAAAAAATGGCACCATCTGGTAATAAAAATAGGGGGGAAAAAAAGGGAAGCCTTGCTTACAAAATGAAAGCTTATTAATACAAATTATAGAATTTAAGATAATGAAAATTCTTTAAGGACAGTTTTTAGTTAAAAAGTCTATTTGACTACTGCAATGCTCTTCTAGCCGGTCTTCCCTCATGCACAATCAAACCTCTACCAATTATTCAAAACGCAGCAGCACGACTGGTCTTCAACGAGCCCATAAGGGCCCATGTCACACCTCTCTTCATCTCCCTCCACTGGCTCCCGATTGAAGCTCCCATCAAATTCAAGACACTGATGCTTGCATATGGAACAATTACTGGCTCGGCTCCCACTTACCTCCACTCACTGCTACCAATCTACACTCCTTCCAGAACTCTGAGATCCGCCAGTGAGCGACGCCTCATTGTACCATCACATAGAGGCACAAAATCTCTTTCCAGAATATTCTCTTACACCGTTCCTGGCTGGTGGAATGATCTTCCCATCACTATGCCAACTCCCTTACAACGTTCAAACGACTGCTGAAAACCCATCGCTTTCAACACTACTTGACAAAAAAATAAATAAAATTCTTAACCATACTCTTTCTTTCCCTTTCTAGCCTGCACTTATCTGAACATAGCCTGGTATTATGAACACTTCCTAAGTTGTTTTTAGCATCTTTTAGAACTAATTGCTTGCTGTTTTCCCCACCTGTAAGTCGCTTTGGATAAAAGCGTCTGCTAAATGAGTAAATGTAAATTTTATGAAACATATTGAACTCTAAACATGGTAGATATCTAAATCCATAAATGTAAACAAGCTGTGTTCCAAATTTCAGGTTGAAAAATTGCGTTCAGTAAGATTTAGTTTGGGAGCGGTACCAAATTTTCCCCATTAGATGTCCACAAAACTGTTGAACAACATTAAAAATAGTACAAATAGTAAAATAATAATAATAATACTTTTGAAGCCTTGCCAAAAGAAAAAAGCTTATTAACAAAAAATGCATAGTTTTACAGTTTTACAGGTACTGTGATTAAAAATAGCAGTTAATGGGTTTCAATGGGGACATTTAAGTCCAAAAGGCACTGAGTGGAACCAAAACATTGTTAAGGAAATTAACGAAACATGAGATACCTGTGGTTTGAGCCGAACAGTAGCAGTAAACACAGATGGAGGACAGGAGTGAAGAGAGAAGAACACACACCGGACACACACTGAATAGCAGCATCCAGCAGAGCACACAGTCAGGAGGTGCAGAGACTTCAGAAGTCACTTGCTCAGAATAAACTACACACAAATGTATAAATGAGTGTTAATCCTGATATAAAAACTGCATTAAAAAAGCAAAAATTAAAAAAAAGCAATTATGATTAACAGCAGTGTTTTCTTACCTTCCAGAGAGAGACGAGTTGTTTGGCTTCCATAATAGTACACATCTGATGAAGAGAGGATGCCTTTTTCATTTTGATTTACCTTGTTCTGTACTTCTGCACAGTAGTACAGTCCCAGATCAGAGGCACTGATGTTAGTAATATATAGACCATGAGAATTATTATAAGGGTCGTGGATAAAGCTGAAACGCTGAAATGGCTCCAGGCCCAATCTAAACCCATGCCTAAAATCTATTGTAAGAGAGGGTTGATTTTCATGAGAGCAGTTTCTTTTCCATACAATGACAGAACCAATAGTAAGAGAGCGATCACAGTAGAGAGTGATGTTGTCTCCTGGTCTGACTTTGATCTCCACTTCTTCTCCATAGATGCTTTTCTGATGAAACAGGAAAACTGCAAAAGCACAAAATAACTTTAAATCATGCTTTTATACCAAAATATTGACAATAGTGATATTTTAATTTAGCTGAAGAAAAAAAATTTTCGTACACATGAGCATGCTGACAGCAAGTCGTATCCTCTCCATCTCAGTGAGTGATTGTGAGTGTGATACTTACAGACACTGGTGAGGGTCTTAATGTAGACGTCAACTTTTATCTGATTGGTTCACGTCAATAGAAAATTTGACCTAAAACGGGCTGTATGATGAGGGCTTGGAAGTAAATTGTGTTGTTGAGTTTTTCAGAGCATTTTTAACAAATTACCAATTAACTTGTAGACTTTAGTTTGATTTGATTTTGTTGTCAAACTCCTGTTTGGTTCAGGAAATAGAAAATGTTCAAGAAAACTTTTAAATGCGGTCGGTTCATGTCTGCCATGAGGAGACATTTTTAAATCAAAGTCCGCCTATAAAAGGCTCTTTGTTATTTTGTCTCATTTTAATGGGTTTAATTCAACATCTAAACATGTCAAAACAGGAAACCCACAAGTCTTTCATTCAGACCACTTATCACGTCATAAATCTTTTAGCTGATAACTGGTCACCAAGCACAAATGTTTCCACTAGCCGTCACATTTTTTTTTTTGTTTTGGCAAAAGTGCACAAGAGACGCTTGCTAAAATAACTCCAGCTATTGCTCTATACTGTGATTAAACTAATTCCTGAAGGATGTTTTCGCTGAGCTATATTTGATTATAAATTAAGAACAGTGTTCGTAGGACCTACTAGTACTAATGGATCAAATAGATTTACTGAGTTATTGATATTAAAGGGAAACGAAGAACTGTCCCATTGTCCCATTCTTCTTACTTTCAAATTTGTATTAGACAGGAAATTATGCATAGAAACCCTAATGGCATTTTCCCCCCACTTTTGAAAAGCGCATTAACAAATGATGTTTATAACAAATTTCGGGAGGATCCTGTACAAATGATTAACCAGCTCCCTATTACCTAATTTCCCTATCAGAGCTAAAGCTTCCCCTTTAAATACTTTAAATAAACTTCCTCTTCCTTGTATCTTCATTCTTTGCATCTGGATTATCGTTACGTCCTAATCCAAATACTCATCTGGAGTTCCGAGCTCAAGGACTATATTCCCCCTCCTGCCAAGCAAGCCACCACCTCTGCCGGGGCTCCAGCTGAGCCTGAGGCTTACATCAAAGGACGTAAATCCATCCGCCAGCCACTTTCCTCCGTCAAGCCCTTGTAAAGCCAGCATTTCATCCTCCCGCTGATCTCTAGATTAAAAATTCGACAGCGTTAGCATTATTGTCCAGCACAGATTTCATCGCACTCTTAGCATTTACAAGCATGAAGCACGTATCCTCTTAGCAGTCCTCAACTCTTCCTCTGAATATGCCATGAGTTTGGGTGGATCAACTTTATCTGGAAATCAGCGAGCGTGATTCATCTAGATCTGCCACGTGAATAATTTAAAGCCATTCAACAAAGGAAGATACACCGATTTTTTTTCCTCATGCGATTCGCATACATCGTGATTTCAAAATAAAAGTACTTTCATCTAGGTTAAAAAAAAATAAAAATTTGTTGTCGCTTGAAGTTATCAATGCTGTCACATTCGTTGCATTTGCTGGATTTTATTGTAACATTTGGTTTTCTCTATTTTATTAGATTTTAAAAGTTAATAGGGTTATCTATCGAGAACGTTGTTTGAGTGGAAGCCAATGGGCTTTGCTTCAAACCCTTTTTTCTTAAACGGAAAGTCCCTTAGCATCCCAGTATAGTCACATAACATTTTATATTCCATGTCTCTTCCTTTGCAGGGGTATTGAGCATTGGCCCAATCCTCCATGATGTAGCAAGGTGATTTTATGTTCTGAGTTGTAACGTTTGTTTCTTTGCAGGGGTATGGAGCATTACAAATTTGAATGTTTCTTCCTTTGCAGGGTTATTGAGCATTGGCTCAAACCTCCATGATGTAGCAAGGTGATTTTATGTTTTAAGTTCTAACATTTCTTTCTTTGCAGGGTTATACAGCACTACCTCAATCTGCCAAGAGCAGTATTATCCTAATAAATAATCAGAATCCCTTTCCCTCAGCATCAGCTCAATCTTTCATTGCATAGCATGGTTATTTATGTTTAAATCTCAATGTTTGCCTGCTCCCCAAACAGCACGCCAAACATGCCTACTGTTGGTTTTTTAATGAGGAAGGGGGAACTCGTGAAATTATGTTTTATAACAAATTTCAGGAGGACCCTGTACAAATGATTAACCAGCTGCATGCCTATCTCACTATTATTTAATTACCCTATCAGAGCTAAAGCTTCCCCTTTAAATACCTCCAACTTCCGCTCCCTTGTATCTTCGTCTTTGCATCCCTCCGCCACCCCTTACATCACTTAAACTGGGAACTGGGTGTCGGGTTTCAGGGCCGGAGGAGGGCAGGCCCTCGTTCCTCCCAAGGTTTTTCTCCCACACAGAGTTTTGGTTTCTTGCCACTGTCGCCTTTGGCTTGCTTGGTTGGGGACAACAGGTTTTCATCTTCCTTAGTTAAGGCCTGAGCCTCTAACAACCATGGCTCCTTCAAACCGATTTTGCCATCCTAGCTATTCAGCCATCCCACCCTCCTTCCGGGGGGTATGCGGTGACCAGGCCGGGCTCCTGTTTTCTTAGTCTACTTGTTAGTTGGTTTCCTTGGTTATTAACCTGTGTTTCTCAGAGCTGTGTCATTTATTGTTTTGTGTAGCAAGTGGTCTACCTAATTTTGTCAAAAATCAAAATCATCTTTTAATGGTGGGCATCTTACAATTAATTAACTTGTTAGTTCAGTGACTTTTTTGTCAACTGAATGTGGGCAGAGGTGGACTACTCCTATGTAACACAGGCTTGTTTTGGGTGTCCTTGTGTTGTTTGTTGTTGTCATGTCTAAAATGTGTTGTGTTTATATTTTTGTTGAGTGTGTATATATACATACATATATATATATATATATATATCTATCTATATATAAATTGATCTTATTATGGTTTTATGTAAAATCTACTTGTGAATTTTCGAACACAATTGTTATTGTTGGAATGGGATGTGAGGTAAGGGGCACCAGCTAAAATCTCGTCCAGGGCAGCAACCTGGCCAGGGCCGGCCCTGCTGAGAGATGCTGTGATAGATATTTACTCATCTATCAGAAGGTGTAAAGAAATCTGCAGCTGCAAACCTAAATTTACCGCAAACTGTACACATAAGCATTTACAGACAACAACCTCTGCCCTTTCATCTGCTATCTATGCACACAATCAGTAAACTAGATGGAAACATCTGTGGTTAAAACAAGACATGACCTTTCTTTGAAAGAAAACAGACAGGAGAGTAAAGCTCCTTTGAAGAAAAACACAGAAAACTTGAAAGAAAACTTCAAATTAACTTTGAACAATGAGTTCTACTTCATTTCATTTTCAATTTCAAATGGGCATGAAAGTAAGTTTTCTGATTTCCTTTACAATTTCTAAGACATCGGATTACTTTTCATTTTTAAACACACTGGAAATTTGCACATTCTGTAGTTGTCTGTTTGCTTGTCGCTGTTATTCAAACAAACTAACCTACAGTACTCAGCAGGGCCAGAATGCTCTCATTCAGCATGGAGTGTGATCTAGGGAAATTTGATGAGGCTTTTCGACAAAGATTAGTCAGATAAATGTTGCGGCCATCCAGCTAAAGACAGCTTAAACTAAACACTACTCAACACGTGAAACCCACTTTCACATCCTGTTAGGTCATCACCATGTGTCCACAAACACACTAAAACACTTTTACTAAAGGAAAATGTTTTTATTTGTCAATTCTGTCAATAATTTAATAATTCTTGCTTTACATTTTCAACGTGATTTAATTACAGACACACATTTGAACAAACATGCCATCAACTTGATGTTTCAATGAAAATGACTCCTGCATCTAATCTATTCAGTTACTGTTCTGACAGTGTGTGTGTGTGTGTGTGTGTGTGTGTGTGTGTATGTGTGTGTGTATACACACATATACAGTACATACTCACATTTAAGGTAACACTATATTTTAAGGTGTCCTTGTTACACGTTACTAATATAATAACAATTCATCTTACATAATTTTGTGAAAGTAAGCCTAAACTAAGCCCTAATAATTATTGATAGAGCATTAACTTTTTGCAACAGTCCACAGATATTTCAATACATATCAACATAATAAATGTGCCAGGGTTCACGTTCTTGAACCTGTGTGCACCACTCAGTGGACACTTTTCATTGAAAGCAAAATGTGCAGTAAGGTACAGTACGTAAAAACAGCGCAGCACAAAAAGAGAAATGATAGAAGAAAGAATATGTGTTTTGTTAATTGTCTTTAATCTTTTTGACAAAGGTAGAATTAAAGGATTTCCAATTTTTTATTGTCAGATATATCAATGCAAAATTGTGTCCATCACGATGCATGCTGTGAAATACAGTGGGTACGGAAAGTATTTATACCCCCTTAAAATTTTTGAATTGAACTGAGAAATTTTGATTGGCAATTAGTTGAATTATGATTTATTTTCTATTATTATTGTTTAGTTCTTACTTATTTTCCTTCAGTTTACATTGATTTTATTTTTAAGCAGCTAATGAATACTAACGTTTATGAAAATCCGTTGCAGTATGTAATATGTAATACGTAAGCGATACGTAGTGAAACGACTGAATCTATCACTGTCTCATTTTCGCCCACACCTTATTTGTCCTTTTATTTTAGACCTGAGTTACTGCAAAACCTTGTAATAACTATGTCCTCCAGTTTTCTCTGTCAGACTAGTGTTTCTGCAATGTTTGGAATGGATTTTATGTTGATTGTTGGATTTTAGAAAACGCTTTTTGCAGAAACTCCATTAGCACCACCTTTTTGGTCATTTTAATGATGTTCCTTAAAGACCCTGAAACACAAACATACCCACTTATACACAATGAAATACAATACATGAATATGATCTTCCCTCACATGTTCTTGTGTTACTTATCTGTAATATATCTTTTAGGATTTTAATGATTTGGCAAACCCAATTAGAGAGGCTGAACCAACTGAATCATGTCAACTTTGCTGTGACACAGAAATGTGCTTTAAAAATATTAATCAAATAAATGTGGAATGTAATAAGAATTAAACAAACAAAATAAGTCACATTTAGACAAATAATGGACAAATAATGTGAAAATATACAATGTCATGCTATTAAATATAATGACAAAGTAAATATACAGTTATAAGTAGCGTATTTCTTACACATATAAGTTTTAAGATTATCTTAAACATCACATGAACATAATTTGAAATGGCATGTGGTGTATATTGCCAAAGAAATATAGAAAAATCCAAAGTTCTGTCTTGATAAAACCTAAACCTGCTTGTTGTGCTTCATTCTGAGAGACGCAGTAAATGTGATACTTTCTCATCATGCAGTCTTAAGAAAACTTTTGCAAACACATGCATAATAATAACTGACTATAAAAATAAGACCCTTTTGAGAAAAACACAGATGTGATTAAATAAAACCCCTTCTCCAATAAATATCCAGGTAGATCTAGTGCACCTGTCTAAAGGAGAGAGATTTAAAAAATAAAATACAATAATAATAATAAGGTTTATTACTAATAAGAAGTAACTAGTGTGGGCATCTGTATTTTTGTTTTATAACATCAATAGTTTTAAGTTTCAAAGAAATAGTTCACACAAAATATAAAAAATGGCATATCTGTAATTACTCATCATATCTACAATTACTCATCTGTTCATCTGAAAGAAGAAAATTATATGCCTAGGATGGCTTGGGGGTGAGTAAAATATGCCGTAATTTTCGAAAATTTCAACTATTCCGTTGAGACTACTAGTTACAAACTAGTTATTCAAACACACCTTAAACGAAATATCACTTCACACGGGAAACTTGCTTGCATATCCTGTTATTCAGATCATCACAGCCTTTCAGACTTTTATTAGAACTTTACCTGCACCAATACCCGAGTAACAACTTAACAGGTTTGAATATATTAGCTCGTAAAAAATAATGTGAAAAAGTACCCAAGTTTGGAATTATAAATATATTTCACATTCAAATGTTATGGTAAAGTCCTCTATCTTGAGATGGGTTACATGTGATGTTACATGACCTTTGAGTTTGCTTCTTGAGAAACCTTGAGGTTTCGGAATCCAGCTCAGTTCTGTTTTAGGTCTATTCAGTTTGTGTTCTGACCTGAGCGTAAATACTGAAGTCAGAGCTCTGCACTCGCTTTGTCTTGCGTTGTTTTTGTCTCTTGGTGATCACGTCTAAAGATGCGTAACACACCTCTTCATCCAAAGACTGAAATAAAAATTAATAAATTACTCTTTCAGTTTTTAGCAAAATAAAAATATGCAGTGTCTGTAATGAATGTGCATGATGTTCATACCTCAGCTGTATTTCTAGCTTTTAACTTGTCTTTCTGATCAGTCGCAGCACCTACAATGGATTGTTAAATTAAATCATTGCTTTAAAGTGCATGCAATTCTGGTTATGTTTCAGGTTCTAACATTACTATTAATTTTTGTGTGCAGACCTTGCTCATACAAGGTACGATTATTTAGCTATTGATCTATATAGTAAAACTTTCCGAAAAACATGGGCAAAAAAAAGTAAATATTTACCTGTAGTTTTTCTACAACATAGGCACAACACACAGATGGAGGAGAGGAGAACACACACCGTACACACACTGAACAGCAGCGTCCAGCAGAGCACACAGTCTGATACAAGAGGTGCTGTGGAGGTGGTGTTCAGGGGTCCAGAACAGGAAGATACTTGCTCAAGATAAAACAAAAAAAAATCTATCAGTGCTTAAGAAGAGGAAGAAGGAAAAAATCCCTTTATCTGTGAAGGTGAAATGGTCCAGAATTACACAAACAATGATGACTAACAGAAGTGCTTTCTTAATACCTTCAAGAGAAAGACGAGTTGTTCGTTTTCCATAATAGCACACCTCAGATCCAGAGATGATGCCTTTTTCATCTTTATTTACCTTAGTCTCTAATTTTACACAGTAGTACAGTCCCAGATCAGAGACACTGATGTTAGTAATATGTAGATCAAGAGAATTATTATAGGGGTTGTGGACAAAGTTCAGTCGCTGAAATTTCTCCTCGTCCATTATCATAAAATTTATTTTAAGAGAGGGTTGATGTTCATGAGAGCAGTTTCTTATCCATTCAATGACAGAACCAGTAGTTAGAGAGAGATCACAGTAGAGAGTGATGTTGTCTCCTGGTCTTACTTTCATCTCCACTTCTTCTCCATAGATACGTTTCTGATGAAACAACAAAACTGCAAAAGCATAAAGAACTCCATGAAGCACTTTAAACTGTATATTAACAAAAACAAATTCACCGCATTTTTATTTAGCTGAAGAAGTAAATTTTGTTCTTACACATGAGCGTGATACAAGCAAGTATCGTCCTCTCCATCTCCATGAGTGATTTTGAGTGTGATACAGACAGACACTGGCAAGGGTCTTAATGCAGACGCCAACTCTTATCTGATTGGTTCACATCAATGGAAAATTTGACCTAAAACGGTCTGCGTCATGAGGGTTTGGCACTAAATTAAGCTGTTTGAAAGTACGAAAGACAGAGCATTTTTGACCAATCACTAGTTCACTTATAGACTTTTTTTGTAGTTTGGCATTGTGATCAGGCACCTGTTTGGTTCATAAAAATAAAAATTCAAAAAATGTAAGTTTATCAGATTGATATGTTTAACTATTTATTTGATTCAGACATGCAAATAGGCATCCTTTTTGAGATTTCATTTTCATTTTATTAATTTAAGCCTGTCATGAGTGGGAAAGTTTTTGAATCAATGTTCACCTACAAAATTCATAAGGTTGTTTGTTTTATTGTAATGGGTTCATTTCAACATCTAACATTTCAAAACAGGAAACCCACAAGCCTTTCATCCAGACCACTTAAAAACACTTCACATTTGCAACTCGTCATGAAACTCTCACTTCACATCTCTTAGCTTAGTGTGTCACCAATCACAAATGTTTCCATTTGAAAAAAAAAATGTTTCCAAAAAAAAATATTTGTGTACTCTATCTATATTTTAAATTGGATTTTGAACTTAATTGTATTGCATGTCAAATAAAAAACAAAAAAAAAACATTTGCCTTGCCAGAATACTGATACAACCATCAGTTAGCAATTAACAGTGCTTGTATTCAACAGCTTACATTTGACATAGTATTCTAGCCCAGTGAAGTTAGGGGACACAAGTGGTGGCAGCAAATTTCAGGGTGGCCATGGCACTCTTTAACACAACCTTACTATGTAGTGCCAGTCTGTGCACTCTTTGGCGCCCCCTCCTGCTGGTCTCCACACATTTCTTATTACATTTAATTGTAGATCCTTGTGTTATGTGTTTGTTGGTATTTCACAATACTGTTAAATCAGGGCTCTCAAGTTTTAGCAAAAGTTTGGAGTGAGATTTTATCTGCAATAGGGGAGGAGCCACAAAATATTTGCACAGCAGCCCCTCTGGCCCACCCAATTCTCTGAAGTTATTGCTAGCAGTT
>JAUYWG010024694.1:0-25351 GCA_034779775.1 Enteromius afrohamiltoni
AAAAACCAACAGTTAACATAGAGGCTGGAAGTGCCTCATAACAGTCTGACTGGCACTTCCAGCCGATCATGACAGTAATCCTTTTATTTGGATACATAGCAAATTTCAAGAATTATGTTTTTTTTTTTAGTTGTATGAACAATATTTATTATGTATTCTATTCTATTATATTCCATTCCATTCCATTCTATTTTTACAAGAACACATCTGATCATAAAGTGCATTAACAAATTCCAAATATGTTATAATTCATTTTATGAACAAGAAAATGAAAAGCCTACAACTGTGTTTTTCATGCATTTCGGTACCAAACCCCAGAATCAGGCTCTCATACAGAATTAATATGTGTTTATATG
The DNA here is from genome assembly GCA_034779775.1 of Enteromius afrohamiltoni. Taxonomy (NCBI): domain Eukaryota; kingdom Metazoa; phylum Chordata; class Actinopteri; order Cypriniformes; family Cyprinidae; genus Enteromius; species Enteromius afrohamiltoni. The sequence goes on from JAUYWG010024694.1 coordinate 357, forward strand.
ACTCCCTAAATCATGCACAAACACGGCACGACTTGAGGAGCCCCTCTTCTGCCATCAGTATTCACTAACGCCAGCCAAGGCTTGGTAACAGCTGGTCCTACATTAATTAGTTTAAAGTATTTATTTCAACCATCTCAGCAGCAGATTGCGGCAAAACATAAGAGATTATTCCGAGCATCTGCAAATGCCCTGGAAACATCCAGCCAACCAACAGTTGAATATCAGCCGCCAATATTAAGACTTTATGATTCGAAATTCTTGGACTGAGGAAAGGCCAAGAGGAGTGCCGGGAATCCGTGGAGGGTCTCCTCCAATCTCTCCCCAATTTAACTAGCATTTTACTCCAGTTCATTACCGACAATGGGCGAGCGACTAATGGATGCGTGTTTGCTTGCAATCAAATGTAACAGGGAAAAAAACCCAGAAGTAAAGCTCTTTTTAATGCTGTTGCATGGCATCATAATAAACTGATCACGAAAACAGAGTGAATTATATGAATTGTATGCAATTGCTACATCAGAGAAATATGTTTTCTTCTCTGTCACACTCGTGGCTCTGTGGCTTTAGATGCCAAACATGTAGCGAATCAGCAAATGAGAAACAATAGAGGAGAATTGGATGTCAGAAGCAGAATTTGGTTTGCAGCCACCGTAGTCCTGGATTTAGTGTTGGCATTAATAATACATCATTGCTTAAACCAACTTCTGCTTTAGACTCAGCAGGGCCTCGCCGCAAACACAATACTGGATCACAGGGTGGTTCATATTGCTTTGTTACTAGGAAACAATCTGTCATGCATTAGAAAGCAAACAGCACATTTCATCTCAAATGACCAATTCAGCTCTCAAATAACCAAAATTTGCCATTTTTGGTCAGTCTCCATTTACATTATCCACACTTGAGTGTGATTGTGTCTGTGAGCATTCTCTTGTTTTGAGCACTCCATTTTGGCTTGGCTTTAGCTGTTTATTTCCTGCCACTGGTCCAGAATCATTGACTTGGACTTAATTACAGTGCCAGACGCCAGCATGATGAAGAGAGCGAAGGAGAGAGCTGTGTTTTCCAGGTGATATTTCTCCACCGGGGCTGCCAGCAGCAGCTGTGACAGGTCCGTTTGCAGCTTTCTGCCTCAAAAAAATCTTTATGAAATCCTTTTAGGTCAGCCGTGTCACAAATAACATTTCATGCGCAACTGTTTCGCTGGATAATAGGAGCCGCAAATAAAAATGGGACGCTGTAAATACGACGCATTTGGAATGAAATGCCATAATTTAAAACAACGCACATACTCACAATCACACGTAAACATGCACGCACACTCGCGCCCGCCATCCCTCCCTCCCTCTCTCCCTCCCGTGGCAGCAGTGGGAGTCCTTGACAGTGTGGTAGCAATGATAAATCACCTTTCCTGTTAATTCTCTCAGTCCTTATGTGTTGTGCCGCTAAAAACAGGGGCTCAGAAATCGACTTGACAAACTATGAATGTAAAAAATATCATTAGGAGGGATCTGGGCTTATCTCCAATTTACATGATATTAGATTTGTATTGTGAGCAGGGTTCGGACAAGGCTGCGTTGAGGAGAAGGGGAGAGTGGGGAGAAAAGAAAAGATGCTTGTGATAAGAGAAGATAAAATGTCTCGAACTCCTCTCGAAAGCCTTTGATATCGTTGATGGAAAGTCATGACAAGGAGAGCGTAAACCACTCGACTGATTTTTAATATGATAGACAAGGCACTCTGCGATGAATTGAGCGGAAACCTTGGGAAATTTAGCAACATTCTTTCAATAAATAGCTTTAATTGACCTTGGGAGCTGAAAATGTGCCATATGTTGCAAGTTGCAGTGTTTGAATTGAAGTCCCGGCGGACCTTTCAGCTGATTTCTCCAATGAAGGCACTGAGCCGGAGGAGGGAGAGAGAAAGAGAGAGAGAGAAAGAAAGAGGGAAAAGCATTGCAGCATTTGGCTAGCCAGTCACTGTGATATATTGACAGGTGAAGCCTGTGTCCTTGCAAACCTGTGTTCCTCCCAGCAGGAGAATTGAATGCTTAAAACGTGGAGGATGTCAGTTCTCCTCTTCGCAAAGGCTGCCGCTGCCTACAGCAGACAATTACATTTTATTTGACCTGCCAATGGGGCTGAAGAAGTTGCCTCCTTCCAGGGGAGTGGTTATGACCTTTCAGTCTCATAAATGGAGACAACAGCGCATTACACAGAGGCTAATCTTTAAAACTGCATTGTCTTCTCTCTTCTACATTCCATTAGATATATCTACAGCAAACTGTTTTTATTGACCTAACTCGAAGCTTATATAGCCTATGTTTAAAATGACATGCAGAACCCAACTATGCCTATTTCCTTAACTGGTTAATGTGAAGAAGCTCTGCAAAAGTATCACTAACTTTTAAAATAAGAATAAGCATTGAATATAAGAGCACAGAGTTACATATGACCTTATTCCCCTCTCTCACTGCTTCCTGTCTACTCTTGCACTGCCCTAAAAACTAAAAAAAGAGCACGATTTAAATTTCTAAGCAGTATAGATTTAAAAAAAAAAAAAAAAAAGCATAAGACCACCAGTTAGCACTTAGTATGCAAATATTACAGTTTTTCTCAATTGCTTTGGTTCAATTCTCAAAATTATTATTTTCTTTAAACAATATGTTCAGACCTCTGAACTAATTACAAATGCTTTGGCACATGTGTGCAAACAGTAAGTACAAATCTCTGCAGTTTGCACAACAACTTACTGGATGGCTTGTTGATCAGAACTAATGAGTCGGTTATCACTTAAACTTTCAAACTCTTACAACTTCTCAATCATTTTTCATTGTGTAAGCCATCACATTCAAAACAATCCATTCAATTCTGAAAAATGGATATAAACGCATGTATATACCATAAATATCTGACATTGACATTGTTTGTAATGTCTGCTAAATTAGCAAATGACATTGATCATTGCAATACAATTTAAATCAACCATTCAACCTTTTAAAAAATCAGGTTTGGGAGAAAAAGAAAAGAAAAAAATATATAGATTGCCCACAGAATCAATACCATTTGTAATAGATTTGTACAAAAATAAATGTACTGTATAAATACAAATGTTCATATACTTTTTTTTCTATGTACTTTTCACTTTCATGGTGAAAAAATAACTAAACATTTTGACCAGTGTGGCTCACAAGAAGACAAAAATACTTTATATTTTGGTGGCCTTGGCCAAATTAACATAACTAGGTTTTGAAGCATGAAAGTATTTTGGGTGGGCAAGTACATTTTGCAGACAAGCTCCAGCAAACAGTTTGACATTTGCACTGTCAGTTTAGAGAACAATAAAAATGTGCCAAAGTAATCGAGAAACACTGTATAAAAAATTTAAATTTATGTGGCGAACAGAATGTAAAATTTTAACTGACATAATTTGAAATTCAGAGAAAAGTCATGTAACTGTAATTTTAACTAGAACTTGAGGCCATATTTACACTGCATGGTTCCCAAGTGACCCAATTCCGATTTTTTTCCTCCCATGTGGCACAGATCGGATATTGCCCACGACCATGTAAGCAGGAAAAACATCACTGAATGATATGTGCATTTGCGTTTGCCGTGTAAGCAGACAAATCAGATATTATCCTGTAAATGTGACCTGTAACAAATGAACATCCCTAGTTGAGTAGCAAGTATTCATTTTGTTCGTTTGTCTAAAATAAATGCGATCTGAAACTGAAATGTGCTGTTTTGAAATATCACACACACTTTCCTGCCTTTGAAATACAATCACTGTACGAACACCCGAGTATTATTCCACGCAAATTGTCAGTGGAGTTGGTACATAGTCACCTGTAGAATTTGTAGGTTAACTATTGCATTTAAAACGTTTGTATATGAATTCCATGTCAATAAATAAATCTCAATGTACTATTCAAATTGATATGTGATCTCATACATGCTATTTTTGCTTGTTTCAGCAAGCACAGCACACATCGGATACCGGTCACATTTAAAAGAAATGTAAGCATGTTGTCCAAAAAATCAGATATAGTCACAAAATCAGAATTTGTCTTCAGGGAACTGCAGTATAAATGCAGCCTAAAAGTTTTTATTTTTATTTTTATTTTTTTACATTTTTAAAGCCTTGAATATATACTTTATAAGGCAGACAGACAGACAGACAGATAGATAGATAGATAGATAGATAGATAGATAGATAAACTTGTGTAGAAGGACAACAACTAGATCTGCATTCCCTAAAGAAAATATCAGCACTTGCAACGCAGCAAGAGAAAATATCCAATTTTAGGTAAGCTTAGATTTAAAGCTTTGTTCTGTGCAAATGACCCCTTACCAGAAAACAAACTCTTGAACCAGATGTTTGAGGAATATCAATATACTGCTGCATTGCAAACACTGTAACTAAGGTACAAAACAAAACAGAAAAAAAAGAGAGAAAGACAAAAGAAATGAAAGGGGAACCAATTCTACCTTTACAGCACATGCAGAGCACAATGAGAAATGTGTGCTGTGATCCGTAATGGGCAAATTCCTTTAGAATGACTTAAAGGTGCATATGTTGTGCATATGGGCATGGTGTACAAGACACTGTGGCATACGTGTTACAGCAACACAGCTATCTGTGAGCCCTGCTCACACCCACTCAGCTTTGCTCTTTTCTGCTCTTTAATTCCGAGATGAAAATTAGCTATTACCAAATTCCTGCTGAGAGTCAAAGTCAAGTGCTGGAGTCGGTCGGCCCTGGATTAACAGGTAACATTTGGCTTGGAAAGCCTTATCTCTGAGAAATGCACTGTGGTGTTTCTCTCTCTCTCTCTCTCCACTAATGTTCCCTACACTTAGAGATTAAATCGCTTGCTGCACAAACCCATTTGAGAGCACAAGGAAGGTGAGGGGGATAATCAGCACAGGCACTGGGCCGTGTTTCCTAAACGCGCTCCCAAACATTACTGTGCACGGGCATAAAATTAGCGTCGGGACCTTAAAACGCTGACATTTCGCATGACTTTTGGGAAAGTGACACCATCATATTTTCTTGTAGGATATCATTAAATTTCAACTGCCCTGTGGCAGAGACTTTCCATTAATAACCAATTCTGTGTGTCACTCCGCGCCCCTCTTCTGAAATAATGAGTCCTTTGGTTTGGCTTAATAAATTGAAACATATTCTCAAGGCCACGCTGAAGACAGCCGCACAGATGGGCAGGCGAAGGGGAGGAAATCTTCATAAATCCTTAACTGTCGCACACGGTCAGGGATAAAAACAAAAGCAGCCTTTATGGTGAACAGTTCAACACCAGAGGGAAAAAAAACAGTCCTTGTGTGGTTTAAACTGTAGAAGATCAAACCACAGACTGTAAAGATTATAAGGCATGTTCACTTAAATCAAATAAATAAAGGAGAAAAATGACTTTTGTAATTATTTGGCTACTTCTTTATATAAGTATCTAACACATTAGCAAAAAGTAATGCATCCCAGTATGGCTTTTCTACCTAATCATCATTGAATCTAATCATCATAACAGGAGAGTCAGATTAATGCATTTTTTAAACAGTTCAAACAGACCTGTGGTTTTGTGGTTCAGTCCCAGTTCCCAGCATGTCATATTTACAGTAAGTACTGCAGTGTAGTTTGGTTGCATTATTGCAAAATTATCAGACACATTTTTCAAAATATCTTCTTTTCATTTTTAGTGACTCCATGTTCAGTATCATCACAAACATCTTGTTTTCTGGTGGTGGGCCATACATCGGTGGCAAAAGAGTCCCTGATGCAAACCCCAGCAGAAGAAGATATCTTGTCTTTTTATACGGCCCGTGTCATATTTATTGCATAAAGGTCAGAGTGTTCATTTGTTCAAAGTCAGCGTTTTTCCACGCTCCTCCATGTAATAAATGCAGAGGGGATGTCATTATTGGACCGCTGAGGATTAAAGGCTTGACTGCCTGTGATGACTGCATAAAAAAGCCCCTCCACTACTTTTGTTTCTTCGAGTGAGCGTCCTACAGGAAGACCGCTCTTGGTATACAATGACAACCATAGTTGTCGTAAACAGACACTCCTCAAAGGTGGATGGAGCATTGGTGAGAGGGGGTTGTGTAACCCGATTAATAAAGGTAAAGAAGGATGAGTAACTAATGCTCTCAAAGGCCTTTGAATTAATTGCCTTTTGAAAAGCAAATGTATTCAGGACTTGCATGCACTGTAGTGGAGGGTCTTGTTTACGCTCTACGTGGGGGGTGACGATCATTAGGGTCTGGAAATCGAAAATGTTGCTTTTTTAGGATGGGGGCGTTATTATTATCATGCATTACAGAAGGAATCAGGACAGATTGAGTCTATTTATTGATCACTGAAAGTACACCTGAAAGCTAGATTACTACAATCACATTCCAGGAAGCCTCCTGTGCAATCTAGTGCTAATCATCTCTAGAGATGGGTATGTGTGAACGTCTTTATTTACTTTTTGTTCACGTGAATTGTCCTCAGCTCATATCTCACATCTTTCAAGAACGCATCGGCATCCTTACAAAGAAACAAATGCGTTTTGGTGCCAATATGTAAATGCCTTCCACATTTTACACACAATGACATTAGAAATTCAAACAAGGAGTAAAAAACCCGACTTAATCAAAACGCTTTGATAGAACAAGCACTCGAACACTGAGAAACGGAAGATAGTCTGCAGTCTGATCACAGTGGAGTGCGTTCTGTCGAAGACGGGCGGACATATTAATGTGATTCGCAGCAATTCTACAGGGAATGAGGATGTTTGGGGCGACAATCGACTCTGGCACTAATCCAGGCTCTATGTACTGAGCCGCTTTGGAGACCAAAGATGAAAGACAAAAAGAAATGTAAATGTAAACTTTTTAAAAAGCAGAGCTTAGGAGCCCCCCGTCTGACGCCCTCTCTCTCTGTCTCTCATGCCCTCGTGAGCAGAAGAAAATGGATGCAAATCCATTTGCGTCTGGTTCACAGCTATAAAAAAAAATACTTAGGATTTTTAAAAGCGGCTGATGTGTTAAACGTGTGGAAATCTGTTTTGATAACATTATTCATAACACTGGCTTTGCGCAGCTTGAATTAATAACACTCCATTTACAGATGGAAGAAAGCTGGCATGGTATTTCCAGTTAAAGAGATTAATTTTTAAACACCTAATTGACAGGCCGGGGTTAGGCGGGATAAGCAACAGCATCTTCGGGCCTGTGGCTGCAAAGTCAAGGTGACTGGAACACTTAGGCGAGCTTTCAAATGCTGCGAGAGAGAAGAGAATTAGTCCTCCCGCAGTTTTTCTCCTCCCCCTATTCTCTTTTATTAGGAGCGATTTTGTTCGCAGTCAAAGGATATAACAGCCCTAAGTATCCGTTGATAATTACGGAACAGAGAAAATTTTTAAATTTGACACACTTTGCCCTAAACCCGGCAGCTTAATAAGAGAGCAGCACTACTATGTGAGTGCTCCAATGTGACATTAAAGGGATAGTTCAACTTAAAATTAATTTTTAACAGCCTTGTGTCATTCCAAACCTGCATGTTGTTCTCTTTTCTGCTGAATATTGGAGATGTTTTGTAAGTGAACGGGGTCCAAACAACAAAACAAAATGATCCCTTTATTAGGGGTTTTGACAAAACTACAAAGTCTATAATACTTTAAATTGTTATGTCTGGTAATTCAGCTTCAAAACATGCCGTTTACAACAACAAACAAAACAAAACAAACAAATGATCTTTGAGATAATTAATTGTTATGTCTAGGACGTCTGGGTCATAGAAAGTCAGGGTCAGCCTTACCTTAACACAACAGTTGTTTTTAAGTTTTTCGCATCAGCATTGCTAATTGTTACATTTCGTCTGTCCAAGGGCAAACAAATGATAAATTTGTTCGCAGCAGTGCGCATACCGTTAAGGGCAGATGCTCGGATATGTACTTAGAATTCACAAAGAGACTGTCCGTGCTGCATATGGAATCTTGTTTATTGTAATTGCCCTTCTAGTGCAAAACAAAAAAGAAAGTCGCTGGCAAACTGAGAGAAAAAAAAACGGTTAAACTAGTCAAAAAACGAAGCCCTAACCCTCCAGGCAAAGAGCTGCATCTTTTCTTTTTATCAGAGCAGGTGTCTCTGCAGCACATTGCTCCCTTTGAAATCAAGGGTAACATAAAACGGCCCTGGCGTGTTGTGATGGACAAGGAGATTTCACCTTCTCTAGTGAATGATAATACATTATTAAATTTGCCTCTCAGCTCGAGAGATACTCTTAGCTGACCACAGCATATTTATCTCTCTATCTAAGCCTTACATCTTGGCAGGAGAAAGCATTCTGTCACTTTTAAGGCATTTCAAAGATTAGAAAGAACCACTTGCTTTTCAACATTCCTAAAAGCACTGTCTTTCTTGTGGAATGTGATTAGCAGTCCATGGTATCACATAATGGAACATTCATGAGGGAGAACAAATATCCAAATGAAGCGCCGTGTCCTGGAGGGACGGCCCACGTTTGCATCATCAGCACTATTTGTTTCGCTGCTCGCAAACTTGATTGATCCTCTATTGAATGTTTTTTTTTTTTTCTTTTTGCACTCCTTCATTTCGACAGAACACACTGACAAGTTGTTTGATCATACACCGTGATTGTCTGCCAAGTCACATTTCAGATCCCCATGGCTAATGATCCAGCCTTTTGTCTTAGGAAAAGTCGGCCGAGTCAGCACAAGCCTCAGTCCGTTTCACTTTTGAAGCCAGAACCACAAGGACACTTAAAAAGGCGATAGAAAACATGCTTGGAAAGCAAGTGTGTCTGATGAAAGGAGAGTGTGCAAGTTTACCATGATCAGATGTGGAGTTAAAGAACCGGAGGTCTGTAGTAAGTAACATGTTTGCTAAGCAAAACCCAATGTCTCTATAATGATGCAAGATGGCGGTCATAAAACCGTCGGATCAGAAACATTTTGAAACTATGTATCTACTGTATACCTTGCTCAATAGTTTTGGCTTCTGCTTTCTTTCTCCAACAAACCCAATGATCAGACATCTGCACGCATTGAAAGAAATCAGTGTAACATATTAGAAATAATGCTTGTTAAGCAATCAAAAGTAGGAAGTAGTAATTTATAATAATACATTTTTATACCTTTTAATTTACAGCATGTTTAACAGCTACTAGTGTAATACATATGACAGCTTTTTTGTATCTGAGGCTTTGTGTTCCATTATATGACTTCAAACATCAAACAATCAGCATCAAACATCATACTGTTTACCTTGCACAAAAGGTCTATAGGATTTGTACAATTTCCTGCAGTACGCTAAGTGAAATTAGCCAGATTATTTCTGAAGCGTTACGCTCTAAATGAAATAAAGCCTCCGTCCTTGGGGTTTGTGAAGACAATTACATCAGCAAAGCAATCTAATGAGTTTCCATTCTTGCACTGCAAGAACAATATCTAATTCTACCATACGCAAAAAAAACAAACAAAAAAAACCAAACAGCAGATTTCCCTACTCTCTTCACATCTATTAAATTTGATGTCAGGAAACTTGAAAAATCCAAGATCTATTTGCAAGTTACAATACACAAATGCAACATTACATGCAATCAGACTAACCATAAAAGAATGAAAGCATGGTTTTTTTACACCACACATTTGTTTTAAGTGATTCACTTTTTTCTCTTTGATTTCAGTTTTTAAAAGCATAGGACTTTTATTTTCGTGCCTTTTGATGTTCTTGGGGATGAGGTATTTTATGATGAAATCATATAATGGCTAACACATGCTACGCCATTCACTGACCAGCTGGCAAATTATCGGAGTGATACTGCGGCTGCCATGCTCCATTATTCATATGACTGCATCTCTGCGCTTGTCTGTTTGGCCAAATCAGATCCGTTTATTCCACGCACATTTAATGCTGAATTCAGAGGAGGGGGTGTACACATCAATCACCCGCATAACCAAAGTCATGATGTACTGTCAATAGAGAGACTCTGTGACGGTGCGGTGTTAGTTTCACAATATGCCTGTGATGAGGATGTGGTCATTTGCGCATTTGAATAACATGGTAACTACGAAAAGGGGAAAGGGTAATAATCATATAGACTTGTCAAATGGAGACATCAAGATTATTTGTAGCAATACTTTTCAAAAAGAAGTGGGGCTTAATGTAGACTTCATAGAAAGAGACGAAATGATTTGGTCTTTTTGAAGCAAAATTTGAAGCATTGTTATAAAATGTGGTACAACAAAGTACTGTAAAAATGCTTGTGCATTTTTACAATATGAAAATCCTTTGCACACACCAAATTTTGCATAACTAAACACATGCCACGGGGCATCAACATTACATTGCCACTCATCAATGTCATTAAATGTGACTCATCTGTGATGATCAATAATACAGGAATAATATATGTGGGAGCAGCTCTCATTTGGTAAAAATAAACCTCTACCATTCCTTTGGGCAACATAAACTGTTTGCAGTTATTATCCCATAAATTACTCTTCTAGTGTTGTTATTGTGCGCCGCTTAGCTACAGCTCCCGCCCATATGTGGATATATTCACGAGCGGCTCCCCCAAGGAGAGGAACCATGTTAAATGTTTGATGTCCAAAATGAGTTTACTGCCAAAGGCTTTAGAGCCTTTCAAATTTCCTTGTTTGTCAACTACCTGCTGTTTCACAAGAGCGAGGCTTGTCAAAAACAATTCTGACAGATTCCCTTTGTGAAGCAATTCAATTAGTCCAGACTTTATAATAAATGTGAGCGAATTGTTCGCTTTTTTGCTTCACTTCAAGGTGAGGCACCATTTAAAGCTGTCTAAATTCTAATGCCAGAGAAAGCTGGCAGAGATAAAGGATACCATACAGCAATGATTTATTATTTTACACAACTCTTTGTTTTTTAACTTAGAGTGATAGCATTGTGGTGTTATAACTTATAACACTGACAAGTGACCGAGTTCAACTCAACCAGTATTTTAAAAAACAGTGATTCATTCAGGAACAAAACAGGTCACTGTCTTTAAAGTGCCATACTGAGTCATTCACTATATTTATTCTTTCAAAAACACAGATTTATTGATTGAGTCATTGAATCATTTACTCGACCTAGCATAGTTAATATCAACAAACAAAATAATTGAGCCAGTCTTTGAATCATTAACTTAATATTACAAAATATTATATGTAAATTATTATATGTAAATAATTATAGCTATATTGTGTCTAAAATGTAAGCTTGACTTTTTGTTAACTATTGTGCGAGTCATTTAATTATGTACTTATTCATTTCTGATTCATTTAAGAACAAAAAACAGTACTGTGTGTTGCTTTGTTATAAGCAACAATTCTGCTTTGAGTTTGTTCGTAATTATTTTCTATTGGAGAGAACAAAAATCCATAATATTAAAATGTCTAAAAATCCAAGCTATTTAATATTAATGTCTTGTTTACTGAACTGTTGTATTGAAGAAGTGCGGTTCATAACAGCATTCTTGCTAAATATACAGCATTTATCAAAACGGACAAGACACAAAGACTGTCCCAAACCCATCTACTACCTTTAGATACAGGTGACGTCAACACCTCAAATGTAATATTTCGCACTGAATTGAAAGTGCACGCCGTAGCATTAATTTAATGCTCTGCCATGACCATAAAGATCAAACAAGTGGAGAAATATCATTAAACCATTGGAATGTAATCTCATTTGTCTAAACAAACTGATCCAATGAACAACCCTAATTAAAAAGGCTGCCATAAACAAAAGCAGGCCAAGCCAGACGAGCCCCTCCTCTTTAACAATGGGGCACATTTATTTTATTAATCTAATGCATCATGTATCATATCATTACAGTTCAATATATCTATCATTAATTTTATTCCCTTCACTTAAGGCTTTTATTGGGATTACTTTGGTTATTAGTTGGTCTAATGTATTGGTTACCTCCAGATCCGACGCTACGATCTCTCTCATCTCACGGCATAAACCTGTGCGTGTTATTCAAATTGCCTCATTTATTATGATAGCTTCCTCATGTAAATTGTGCTGACTGCTCGCCCTTGCACAGTCCTCATTAGACTAATGAAAACCTTCAAACGAAAAAACTAAACAACCTGCCAAATAAAGGTCTGAGGTTATTATGAAAATTACAACTCTGGGAGCCAGGAGAAGCTCTGTTCATTAATTCATGCTCAGCAAATTGGTAACTAATTTAGTTGCACTCCTCTGCATTAATGGATTATTTTATAAAAATGTTTTCCACAGCCCGAGACCTTTGCCGCACACGTTAGAGAGCTTTGGATTCTAATCAAGAGGAGTGACATATTAAGCATGCCAAGCGTCTGAATGATAATGCAGCGGCGATGCAAATAGACAATGTGGATTTTCACTCGGGGAGAATCAGGACCAATCTAACTCAATTGATATCTAAAGGGGCTGGTGGAACTGTGGCATGCTGAGGGATTAGACGGATCCATCACCACATGTCTATCGGGCAACAACAGGAATAAAACGTTCTGGGGAATCACATGTGCTGCGATAATGTTATTGTAAACAGGGCAAGATGTCAGCGGTGTCAATCCAGACATACAGTACACAATGATTTACTAGAAACATCAGATCAGGACTGAACAAAACACATCCACTACACACACCAATCCCCTTAAGACCCACACAAACACCTTATCTCTACCCCCCCGCCCATCACACCTAAGGTCTGACCTGTAAATTCATATAATCATGCTAATTACTTTGATTCACAGCCTTGCTCGGTCTATGGAAGAGACCTACACAGCGCCTCCTCTCCGGGCAGATCCAGCAGGGGACGTGCAGCCCAGTGATTTCCACCGTGGTTTTAATGTCATTATCACCCTCTCCAACACTTCCCCAGCCCTGCCTTCTGCCTGGAGAGAATTCTCAAATCTATTATTTGCTTCAATTTGTGTTTAATGCAAAGCATGTGAAAAGACACTTCATTTTTTTTGTTTGCCAGATCAAAGTAAATAGTGAAAAATAGACATTTGTCAATTGTTAAGCTTTCTTCAACATGTTTTGATAGAATTGTTTGAATTAATTTCAGTAAAAAAGGTATCTGATAATTACTATCAATGCTTAAATCTTACATTTTTTAAATTTAGGTTTACATTTCTAAACACTCTTCACATGTTTATTGATTTAGTTCTGTTCAGACCTTTGTTAGATTGTTCAGTCATTTCTTATGTGAAGATATTTTAAATGTAAATTATTCTTTTGATGGCAAAGCTGAATTTTCAGTAGCCGTTACTCCAGTCTTTTGGGTTGGAACAGTTGTGCTGCTTAATATTTTTGTGGAAATGCGGATAATTTTTCTAGAATTCTTTGAATAAAAGGAAGTTCAAAAAAACTATTTATTTGAAACAGTGAAGGCTTTTAAAACTTTTAAAACAACAGATTTCTTTTACTTTTTATATTTTTATGCATGTTTGTCTGTATTAATTAAAGCATTAATTTCATTTCCAAAAAAATATCAATGTTTTTAGTATCACAGAAACCAAAACATGACTTGACATGCACAGGACTGTCATACTCAAAAGTTTTTCACAAGCATCTCCAAAAAGTAAAACAATATTGTTATTTGTAGGTTTAATGTACTGAACTCTGACCTTTCTCCAGGTGCATTCTCTTGGCCTCATGGCCGATGTCGTGAGTTGCCAGATCGCCCTCTTTAGGCCCGGGTAAGATGCTGGGAGACAAACCCAGTAACGCCTGGTTCATCGACAGTCCGTTCTGATGCACAGCTTTGAGAGAAAACAGAGACACATTATTTCCATCTCCACACGCTCTCAATCAACAACACGAAACACCTCGAGTGATAAATAATGATTCTAGCTGAAAAGGACCCTTATCGTCCAGTGGCTAGAGAAGGTGAATACGTCCTTGGCTTTCAACTGTTTGTGACTTGTGGTATACCTCATCTCCAAATCAATGCACCAGTCAATCAAAATCATATTTGCCACTCTGCCTGGCGCAAACAATTCTCAGTGCAATTCTCTATAACATCTGAGATGAGGCAACAGAAAAAATACAAATGTCTGTTTATAAATAAATCCCTTGACAGTCTGAGACCACTGGTAATCTTTTTTTAGACAATTTCTTCAATACAAAGTGAAATATTAGAATAACAATTTTAGTAAGAATTAAATGAAAATAAAGGCAAAAAAAAGTAAGCTGTTATGTTACTATTTAAATGATAGGGTTAGCTTCAATGACAACAGTACTAGAGCAGTAAAAAGCAATGCTCTCTCACATCCATTTGTACGTATTTTATGAGGTGGCTAATTTGTATGAATTCGTACAATATCACAAAGACCCCAGTGACGGGTAGGTTTAGTGACCGGGTTAGATGTAGGTAATTAGTACAAATGCATGCGAATTGTGCAAAATGTAAAATATTACATGCAAAAATCATACAAATTTATACGAGGTAATACGAATTCTTGCAAATGAGCCACCTAAAAAGTGTACGAATTGCCGTGAGATCGGCCTCTAAAAAGTTACAAATTTCATTTGAGTTGTGTCTTAGAAAACTTAAGAGTTTTATTCCATATTGCAAAATGTTTTATTTATTTTACATAAAAAACATTCATTTAAATTTATTCATTTAAATGTGTTTAAATCTCATATTTTTAATGTATCATTCAAACCTCAAATAAGTTTTGAATTAAAATAAACAGTCACTCACTAAAACCAGAGTAACATAGCATACAGCATTTCAGAGATGACGAGAAACATACATACAGACTCTCTCAAGTGATTAAGGACATTGTTTTTTTAATTTTTTATGAAACAGCTAATGATAAAAACATTTGAGGTCTGTCTTTGCACAACGTGAGCCAGATTAAAACTTAAAGATTAAAAAAAGATAGCTAATATCTTTTTGCCATCTGTTGAAAACAACAGAAAGCGGGGAGGGACGCACATGTGCTACGCTCTTAACAAGAGGCATTTTTTGTGCGTTATTTAGTAGTGCGTGTGCGCCGGTGTGCAAAGACACTGGAAGACACTTGGGACAGGAATTGAGAGACAAAGAGAGTGGGAGAGAGATTTATGAGGTGAACATACGCATTCTGTCGGAGGAGCTCTCCGTGTGCGCGGGAGAGCTGGAGACGCTGCTGCTGCGCTGGGATGAGGGACGGCTCCCCGGCCTCCTGCCGTCTTCCAGAGAGGGGGCAGGGGAGGGACTGTCGGGGACCCGTTCCTGCACAGCCAACAGGAAAAACAAACACAGCCAGGGCGGCCATTACATGACACACTCTTTTCAGAAACACACTTCCATGGACACAAGCGTCTGTGCTTTTTTCTTCCCTCTCTTTTTTTTTTTTTGAGACACAGTCCCCCCCACCCCTTCTTCTGCATCCTTTCCCTGCTTTCTTTCCCAGGCTATTGTCTGACAGACTGCTCCCTGCAATGCCGTATGAAAGCACGGATCACGCACCACCCAGCCCCCTCCACCTTCCCTCAATGGCTGATGAGAGATGTGCACGACACAATGAGAGAACGGCGCCGTGGGTTACCTTAATCACTGATGTCACCATTCGGGATGGGGCACTCTGTCCCTGTGCTGCGGCGGCCATATTGGCGATGGTGCTGAGGTGGTTCATCTGACTCATCGCCATGGTGACGGATGCGGGAGGCAGGCTGACAGGGATCAGGGGGTGGGGCATCATCATAAACGGCAGTTCCAAGCCTGAAGATGAGAGAGGAGAGTAGCTGATTAATTAATCATTTTTGGCATTAAGCTGTGTGCAAATGGAAGATGCGTGTGCTACAGAAAGGAAAGCATACTGTTGAAGAAGTGAGGAAGATTTAAAGGAAAAATGTTATGAATTATTCACATGTGACCTATTGTGTGAGCGCTGTGACTTACAGAGTAAATATTCATGAAATAATAATCATCACATTAGATACTGTATTACATTAAAGCTACCGACGACTATAAAAATAGATAGATAAATAAATAAATGCAGCATTTTTGAGCCATTACGGTCATTAGAAACATAAATATTCACATTCGTTGTTAATAATACATATCGCTGTTAATAATATATATGGCGATTACAGTCATAATAACCTAATAATTGTGAAATTTAAGCTAATCTTTATTATGTTGGGAAAGGAAAAAATTATGGAAATATTTCACCATTAATAGTAAATGCATTAAAAATATCTGCGGAAAAATAAGGCAAACATGAAAGGCATTAGTGAAAATGAGCAAAAACGAGCCAATTAAAACTAAGTGTGTATCATGAGATGCCTACAAGCTAATTACCAGTATTTGTGCCAGAAACTCCATTACTTGTATAACAGAGTGCATTTATAACGTCATTTCAAGTCCTTGATATTTACACAGGATTGAAATAATTAAGACATACAAAGTATTTTGACAAGAAAACCCATATCCTGCATGCGAACGTACTGCAAAACTCATATAACTAAGGCGAACTATGCTACATTCTTAGACAGTGATTAAATGGGTAGAAAGGAAGCTGTCCCGCTTTTTCAAAGGACATATGCACACAAATAAGGTCACAGCCTGGTGTGTGTCCCTGAACTAAAGACCCACTGACTCCCACTCCTGACTTTGAACTAAAGGATCAAAAGTAACAGAGAGAAATTTCGGTCTCGAGCGGTCAAAGGCAGCACTCGAGTGCTTAAAAGACAACTTGAGTGTTTGCAGTGGATCCGATCAAGCGAGTGGGCGGCCCCTGCTCCGTCCCACACTTCCCCTTTTTGCCCAGCTCAAGGTAACGCGAGACACAGAGGGAAAATCCAGTGAGTTGTTTTTGTGTAAAATATCAGTGGCCAAGGGCTGTGAGATAGTCTATATACGAAAAATAAAAGCAAAAAGAAAAACCAAAAAAAAAAAGATGGTGAGTGGGTGGATGAGGGGGTGTCCCTTCAGTGTCACTGCTCCTCAGAAAAACATTGTACATTTCCATAAGAAAGATGACCAGCTGATGCACAGGGAAAACACATTCCCCGACATTAAAAAGGAGGCGGAGATTAAAAGAACGAGAGGCCAAGCAGCACCTTGTAAAGGCGTCTCTCCTCGAGTGCAGAGTCTGAATCAATTACCGCTCGCAGAACCGGACTCAATTAAAACCTGCCACGGCGCCAGCGTGTGATTGCAGGATACTTACAGCGCCACGTTGAAACAAATTGAGAGAGGCATTCATGCACGTATCTACCTTTCAGAGCTTTCAAGAGCCGGATTGAGTGCTGGAGCGCCTTTGTGATTCGCTCAAGAAGATCTGACTGGATTTCAGGAAATCAACATTTACAAGAGAGGGAAGAAATGTATTAAAGTCTGATATGACTTTGCTTTTGTCATTTAAATAGGTGTCCTTTATCAGCCCGCCGGTGAATGATGTCTGTTGTGTTGACCGACTTCCACAAAGCAGAACTCTGCATGTGTGAACGACTGCGGGCTTACAGTAGCAGACTGCTCTCAGGAGCCTAATCTCTCTCCCTCCCTCCGTCCCACCTCCTTTCATGTTCCGCCATCCTTAAGTGATGTTTCAGCCATAATGGCCTATTGAAAAGCATAAGAAAACATGATACAAGCTAAAAGAGGTCCACCAAGGCTTTTGAGATAGACTGAAAGGCGTTGAACTGTGGATCTCTAGAATCCAGATGTCTGATGAAACAGTTGCATTGTTCATCAACTCTTTTTTTTTTTTACCTTCGTTTTTGGTTTTTAACAAATTTCAACTTCAGACACTGTCAAGGCTATTTTACTATATTAAGGAATTCAACCTTGATTTTTATGTATGTGTGCTGTAGATTATTGATTGAATTACAAAAGGAGAAAATCAATGAAAACATAAGACACCGGAGCCATTCATTTAATCTTATTTCAAAATATATAGATTCAGATAGTTTGTGTCAATTCAAACTTACAGTGGAGTCCTGAGAATATGTTAGAAAATAGAAAAATTTAAATGTCACTATCTGAAGGGTGAAAGCAAAGAATTCTTCTAATATTCTATAATAAAAGTTAAGTGCTCTTTAATGTGTTTCAAAAGGTGTAACCATGAAACAAAAATTACTGTTACTATGAATACTGGATGGATGGACAGATAGATAGGGAAAAAACTTAAAACTGTTCCCAAATAACTTATAACAGATACTGTACAGTATTACTGTAGAATAGTTGCATAGTCATTGCACGCATGGAAAAGAACAACTACACTGTAAACCCTAATAAGTTGAGAGTACTCAAATGATTTGAGGAAAGTGATTCCCTCAGTTCATTTGAGTAATGGAAAATTGACAACTTGATTTATTGAGTTAACCAAATGTGGTCTCTTCATTAAATTAACTTAAACGGTTAAGTACAGATAACTTAAAAGGGCTAATAGACTAAACTTCCCAAATTTTCAGCTTTCAGCTTATACTCACTGACTCCCAGAGTGCATTGCAGCAGAATAAATTATGCAATTGCTTTGTTTTACAGTTGTTGTTTGTTTTAATTTGCTGTTTTGTATCAGTAGTAGCACAACAAAAAATGCAAATAAAATGTTTATACAATTAATAAAATTAATTTAATTTAATTGTTACCATTGCTGTGATTCACGTGCTGAATGATTAAATCAATGTCACTTCAGCATATTACCATAATTATTTAAATATTATATCATCCAAATTAAAAGCTTATGTGGGTTTATAAAAAATATTTAAAGTGTAAAAAATTAATAAACATACAAAAATAATACACTACTAGATGAAATAACCATTTAATTAAAAGATTGGTCACCTCTTCCTTAGAAGCCAAATAACTCCAAATAAATGTTGAGTCACTGCACGAGTAGGAAGAAAATTATAACAACACAAACAAAGTTCTAAGTGCCCAACCAAATGGAACGCTAATCACTGTAATGGTAAGTAAAAAAAAGAAATAAAACATTTTAGGAAAATCTTATGTGGCGTATGTGATGTTCAGTTATATTGAAAATTCAACATTGAAGATGACTTTGTTAAACAAGTGAATAAAGCTAGTGAAATATAACAGCCATGAAGGGATTTTTTCTTTGTGAATATGGCCTATTGTTTTTAAGGTTTAAAACATGATTTTGAGCTCACAACACTTAAAATCTTAAGTTTATGTAATTTGATGGCAATTCAGTTAAATTAACTCATATATTTAAGTAACGGGACCAAAATGCAAAATTTTGAATATTGTTTAGTCAACATTACTTGATTGTTTAAGTAAAGACAACATTAGGATTTACAGTGTAGAATATTCTTCACAATTTGGAAGGCAAAATATATATAAATAAATAAATTAAATAATATACATAAATGTATAAATTCATACATAAAATAAATTACTATTACTATTGCCATTTTTATTACCGTTCATGTGGGCAAATTTTTAAATACACAAAAAAAAGTCAGAAATCGAAAACATGTTCACCAGAGGATGTGGTGTTTACGTACTTGTTTAGGTCACTGAATGAATTAAAATTGTAATAATACAATTTTTAAATAAGATCTAAATAAATAATAATACAAACAAAAATATGTCATTGCTTGAACTTATTTAGCATACAAGAGGGATAAACTGCTGCAATTTGCATGAATTAAGAACTGAGATACTATTGTCTAACAGCTGAACTTTGATTCCAGTGGTCCTTAAAAAGAGACAGACTAAAGAAGGCATTGTCTGGTGAAAGCTGGCCTTCTAAGCACTAGCAGCCTGCATTATCCTGTGAGGGAGGAAGCTTTCCCTTGACAAAAATTAAACCAGCTCCTACTTGGCACTTTATTATCTCTTCAACTGAGTGATTTATTGTTTGTGGAATGAAAGCAAAAGAGGAGGAAAATTACATTTTCAGCAGAGCTCGGGCCGTTCTGCCTCTACTCCTCTGTCCTGGAAGAGCTCACGACAAACAATAATGTCAGCTGTAATTGATCTGAGGTCGCCGGTTAGCCCTCCAGTAAAAGCCCACTATTTAAGCGACAATCCGCCCTGCCTGCTCCTCAGATGCTGTCTAATGAAGCTGTCCATCTCTGCTATTTACCTTCTCTTAAATGGAAGAGGAAAGATGTACTGTATGAAGCCGAGCCAGGGAAGATTTGCTTTCCTCCCGTGAAATAGGACCTGCAGATGCCGTTGGAATGTGTAATTGGCTGCCGGAGTCAGAGACGGGGGTTCCAGCGCTAATTAAATGACTTGTTTCTGGCCTATCCATCTTTGTTTGCGAGCGCAACGCGACGGAGCAGTATGTTGTAAATGCTCTTCTCTAAACAGACGTTCTTTTGCTCGCCCCTTTGATTTGAGAGCCAAAATCTTCTGCCTTTTGAAGTAGCTGTTGAAACGGGATAACAATTTAAATTGTTTTTCATGTGGCGCTTCAGAATGGCAGATTGTTATTTTTTCCGATGCCCATCGTTATAAAAAGGTCTCACTTGTTGCCATGAACAATAATCGCTTTTTAAACAAATGTCGAGGCTTTTCACCAGAGGTTTCTCATTCAAATAACAAATCACGCTACGTTTTAATTGTAAACCTAATACAGGCCACTCAGAAATACATTCTGCCTATTACAAAGGACCTTCAACAATAAAAAGGCAGTGCTCCATCTGTGTTGAGAAGGTGTTATTGGAAATAAAAGCATAGGTCCTTCATAAACAGACAACGAGACTGCTTTGCTGGTAATAGTATAGATTGTTTTCTTTTTCCCAGATGGCTTAGTCAAGGCTGTTAAACGCTGTAACTCATTAAGGCCCGTTAGACGAAGGTATTTCACTTTGAAGTAGCCACCCACGGTCTTTCTGTGTCATTGAGAAAAACTTTAAAGTCTTTTCTTCCTGTTTATAATCTTAATGCTAATCATAAAAAGTAACATCTTGAGTTTGTTAATATGCCTCCAAAAATGATAATAAAAATGAAACAGACCTGTACACTATCACTAACAATCAAGCAGTGCTGAAAACACCCCCAGACCATTCAGTATTCGTTGCAGGCGATATTTGAAGCCACAAGAACTGAGAGTGCTTAAAAAGAAACAGAGGGCAAAGAAAAACATCTATTACACACTTGTGAGTGTAAAAAATAATGGCAACAAAACATCCCTGGTTTGATGAGGTAGCATAATTACGCAGATCCCCCCACGCAACCCCCCCACAACCATCAAAGCAAACATGTGGTAGGGATTATGGAGGAGACAGACAGCATTGTTTTATTATTTATTTATTTATTATTCTTCCTCCAGGAGGATAAAGGCCCAGCAGCAGTTCTTGGCATATGGTGGAAGTCTTTTTGCCCAGCGTCACAATTTGTTCCTTTATTACGTTGATGAATTTGAATTAATAAATCAATTAAATAAATACTTATTATTGGCCATTTCTAAGATTCAGACATTTCGGTTTTTCTCATGTTGGAAAAAAAACCCAAACAAACAAATAAAAGGAAGAAGCGATATATTTTGCGCATTGAGTGGAATTGAGCCGGTTAACACAGTTACCTGATGCCCAGGAATAGGCTTCAGGATATTACTGAAAGCACACCCAATTTGGAATTCAATTGGTTTCAGCTTAAATGTGTCTCGTATCACTTTCCATGAGCTACTGCTGGTTTAGGGAAAGCAGAAGGGAGAGGACATTACCAGCAGATGTTTCCACTGAGGGTACAATATATTCAAGTCCAATCAATAACCCCCCCCTCCCTGAGGGACTGTGACACCCAGGCAGAGCGGAGGGAGGGGGGAATCATTTCCATCAGATACTGAGCAAAGGGTCCCGTTTAAAAAGATTGCTTTCGTTCAATGGCAGGCAGTTGTCATTTGACTCGGACTCTGAAATGAAATGTATCGAACAGCGTTATCAATCACAAAGTGCAGGGGTCCATGGGAAGGCTTTCCAGTGGATAAGACAGCCTCTTGCATCATCTGTTCTAATTACAAAATTAGCATTATGTTGCAGAGGCTGCATCTTTGCGTGATTCTGAAATTTCTTCTGAAAGGAGATTTGTTATGTTTGTCATACCGCTTTGGTCTTATTGAATGTGCTTAAAGGGACGGCTCACCCAAAAATGGAAATGATGTCATAACTCACCCTTCCTGTGTTACAAAACTGTATGACTACTTCTTTCTTCTGTGAAATATATGTGTAAAATTCACACAATAAAAATAAGTGGGGTCCCTTTTATGGAAGATTATAATCTTTTGTGTTGATTCTGGGTTATTATAATAAGCTAAAACTAAATCCGAAACTAAATTTAAAGCCATTAAAAGACCTTTTGGTATTTGAAATAAAATAAACATTAACTGAAATAAAAATAAAATAACATAACAATGTAAAATATCAGTTGGCTTTTCATTTCTCATTTTTAATTAGTTAAATTACTTAATTCTACATGTACTACTAAAGTACTAAAATAAAATAAAAATCTATACTCATATGCAAAAATTATATGAATTTTAAAATTTAAAAAGAAAACCGAAAATATAATAAAAACTGAAATATCACATAAGGGTAAATAATGAATTCAATAATGAATTTATTTAACTAACCATTAAAAATATTTTTCAGATCTTGCAATAACAAAAAGGAAAACTAAGATCTCATTAAAATTATAATAGCTTCTTCATGACAGCTATGAGATTAAAATAAAGTGAAAATTACTAGTTATTAACTGGCTTAATTATTCTATTATTATTTTACATAAAACTGTTTTATATTTTAAAATAAAAACAATATATATTATACGTACATATAATAATAAAAAATAATATATTGAGAGAACTGACTTAATAAAAAATAAAAATAAAATAATTTTGCAGGTCTCCAAATAGAAAAAAAAAAAAAAAAGATATCTACGTTACTTTTCTACAGTAGCTCTTTTCTGGTGTTCTTTTCCATTTCTTCTAAAGACATTCAGTAAAACAAACCAAACATAACAGAACTCTTAAGCTTTAAAGTAGCAACCTTTGACCGCTCAAATTTACTTTGGGTCACTAAGAAAAGTGGAGTTGAGCAGATTCCTGTATTCCGTACATGTGCTAAACAGGCTAAATGCAGGCTACTTTCTGTAACTTGAGGCGACGGGATGATTTGTTCTGGCAGGAAGCCTGACCCAGAGCAGGATCGCTTGTCTGGTTTGGGTTAATGGGGCTCCAGGCATGATTGATACCCGTGAGTGATAATGGCCGCGCCTTCATTTCTCATGTTCTAATTGCTGCAATGTTATCATCACTGCAATAATCATGGCAATATTCCAATCGCACCACATCCTCTCTGTCATCATAAGAAACGCCGGTTACGCATAACGCGCCGGTTTGTTTCTCTCTCGTAATTGAGTGCAGTGAGGTGACCTATTGGAGGAATATTCGAAGCAGTCAAAGCGCATGCATCTTTCACATTATGGACCGCAGAGGCTTATCTTGTGTGAAAGGTTGAATGTCATTTATTACATGTATCGCATTTACACCATGTGACATTGTCTTTTCAAATTGCGCAGATCTCTTCATCCCTATCTTTGCCTCCAAAGGTCACTCAATTCCACTTATAAATGCAACCTGACAGAGATTAATAAAGAGGGACGGGCAACGCACCACGTCTCACAACCGAATCAAACAGCTCTAAATTAATTCACCCAATTAATGAAGAACGAGCTTTAATGTTGATGAGGCTCGACAAGTAAACCGGTTACTTATTTATTTCATTTAGTCCCCACAAATATCTGCATGAGCACACTACATAGTATGTTGGCTCACTGCAGTAACGTGGAGCTGTGCTGCTTTTCAGAGATGATAGAGCATGATACGGATCATTACAGAAATAATGTTTAATCAATTCCCATTTTGAAATCTGTTTCTGCAGTTGTAGGCATTTGTGTACACCAGCGCTTTGCACATTTTTACACCCGACACCCCCCTCTCCCAAAATCATGCATATTCAATTTTATGCTGATGCTTAACTGTCGATGCAACCGGAATTAAAACAAGCAATTCGACTTCATTAAAAAAGTAAGTGATTATCGAGTTATCTTTTTGAAATTCTATTAAAATGTGTGACGCTCTCCACTTATCTGTCACCTGCTTCCCAGGAGCACAACACACTAATAGAGGCACTCAGAAACGAATGCCCAGGAGAGGCCGCGTGTCTCTCTAAACTCAGCCCTGGTTCTCATCGCAGTCTCAGAGCTATTACTAACGCTTCCTGCCTTCCCGTGAAGAGCCCTGCTGATGTTTAAGGCCAGACGAAACAGCATTCAACAATGTTAACTGACACAGGTGAAGCGGTTTTGAAGAAACTGGCTATCTGTGATGTTAAATGCCTATGGTGGGACTCAGTCAGCGAGTAATAAGGAATGAATCAGTGCCCTGATTTCTGCCGCTGTGACTCAGATGTGGCTAGGAAGTGAACAACGTGGTTTTATCGTTTAGCTGCAGGCTGGTGTTTCACTCAGCAGACTTCTGGGCAATATATCACATTCCCATACTATATTTGTGGCCATTTAGTTTAAGAAACATCATGAATATGATGATGATGTTATCGCAGGATCATTTTGCCACGTACGCTTCCTGAAGAGAACGTCTATAAATTATAGATCTAAGTAAATTTAAACTGTTAATTTTGGTTCATTGATTAAAAACTAGTAGTTTAAATGAATCATCATTCTTATGTGTATTAATTAAACACACATTACACAGTTATATGTTCTCTTTACATATAGTTCTATTAAGGCATTTGCCAAGATTTATTTGTATTATCCCTCAAATTTCAAAAGTCCATGTGGCTTTATTTTATTTTATTTTATTATATTTTAAATAATAAAAAATCTAATGTATTTTATGTTATTCAATTGCTTTAATAAAAAAGAAAATAATTATATATATAACTTCCATTATATATCTTCCAAATATAAAAAATGACTGACTGTATTTTAGTTGTTTGATTAAATACTTTCTAAACCACTTGGCAAAAGTA